>APFE030429190.1:29744-90657 GCA_000404065.3 Pinus taeda
ACTTCTGAACTTGGTCCTTAAAGCTGCAAGTGTTCATCATGGGCTTGAGAAGAGTCGGCTGGCTGACTTCTGCGCTGAGCTGGGCTGCGAAAACAGAATATATGAGAGCTGACACTACTTTTTTGGCCACGTTTATGATGCATTTCACAGTCATCCATTGACTATGCGGCTTGACCAAGTATGCCCAGTAACCTTCCCAATTTAGCTTGTTCAATGCCTGGATCGCTTTTCCCTTTTCCTGCGCCTTCTGCTTCCATTTTGCTTCCAGTCGTAGTTTATTTGGTATGTACCCCGGGGTGGTCTCTTCGATTAAGTTAGCCTTGTGTAAATTCTCATTTACACAGTCGATAAGAATGTTTGCCTGCGTGGCCGCTGTCTTCGCTGCTTGTTCCACCGTTTTTGTCCTTTTTGAGCGGCTCCTCTTTTCTAGACCAATCTTTGGTGGTCTCTGCTAGGTTTGGGTTCTCTACCGCTAATTTCTTAACGAATTGTGCATTGTAAGTCGCCTGCGGTTCAGGAAGATGATACATAAGATTTAAATCTTGCGCGGCGAATGATCCTATCAGCCCATGTCCTTGAACCTTGAATTCTCTGTTGTTCATCTCTGCATTGTCAAGTTTCCACTTGATCATATCCGTATATGGTAGAATTTTGGGCCTTGCTGCTATCCGGTGAAGAAATGAACATGCTAGCTCCTCTAAGGATGCCTCGGAAGAGCGTTGTGAGCCCGCGACAGTATCAACCTTCATTACTCTAGGATTTTCTTCTTCAAGCAGCCTGTACATGCTTTCCCATGTCGATATCCCTGCTTCTCTGTTACAGGCTGTATCTATATACAAAGGCGCCATCTCCTTTGTCTTTTCCTTTGCCTCAGAGCCTTGAGCTTTATTTTTCTTTCCCATTTGCTTCTGCGTTTGGCTTTGAATCGTCTTAGCTCTTCGTTCCTGCAGATTACGAGTGAAATGAAATGACTGATTAAGAAAGGTGATGGGAGAGTTTTAAATGCAACAGATATATCAAATATGTCACCTTACTGAAGTAATTCTTTACAAAATCACGCGTCTTCATTTCATTTAATAACTGACAACTAATTCATTTACTATCATTAAAAGCACATGATCTTGGGTCAGATTATGGTAAGTGGCTTTTCTTTGAATGGCGTGCCCGAAGGATTCGTGATCAAGTGATTTATGATTTGCTTACGTAACATCGCAGATCGCGCCATCGCAAATCACAAGATCGCAGATTGCACCATCGCAGCGATCACAACATCGCAGGTCGCAGAGGTTTTGATGTTTGCCAAATCTTGCCAGTTCATTTCTGCGATATACGATCTTGCGATCGATGTTATCGCGGATCGGTAAATCTTGAAGATTTTTCCTTATGAGTATTACTTTATTGCGATGCGATATTATGCTTAACACGAGGGTCTTGCGTACACTGATATTATAGGGAAATGGAGGCATTTCCTATCTTTTTTGCAATGCAGTTTTAAAGATATTTCCCTTATCGTAGGCTTAGGTTAAAAAATATTCAAAAGACCTTTCTAAGCTTACGATGGTAACCTTATTTTGAAGAAAGGAAAAACTTGTTTTTTTCTTAAAAATTTAACTAAGGGTCCCAATTCATTTAGTGTTTTGGACAACACTTAAATGAACAAGGGGGGGTTGTTGCTAGCCACAACACCTTCCTCCATTAGTATTTATCATGTGGAATACCAAATTGCATCTATTTCAAATTTGAAATATTTTCCAAGTTTGGTAAGGTGATATCTTGTGCTTGACTTATGCTCAATTTAATCTCATTGAAAAACTATCTATTAATTATTCTCCCATTGCAATCTATTTCTTCCTATTTCTATGGTATGGATTACTGTAGCTACAACTAGAAATGATGTCATGAACCTTTGAAAGTATTGTGATGTCTGAAAATAGATCCTAACTTCAAATATATGTATAACAGTTGTTTATTCTATCACAAGCTCAACCTTTGTGGGGTTTTTATTGAGTTCTCCTCCACTGATCAAATTTAACAAATATACCAATGATTAGTGAGAAAAATCACATTTTGTAATGTTATCTAAGAATTATTTCTTCATTAGTGTCTCTAAACAATACATGAGATGTGAGCTATGCCTTTTATAGGTAGTCTAATAAACCAATATATCATCCAAATATAATAAATAATAAAGTATAAATATAGATATAGTACATCAATCATGAGCATCATAAATGTAGTCAATGCATTGAACAAATCAAGTGACGTGACAAGCCATTCATACAAACCTTTCCTTTTCTTGAAGGATATCCTCTAGGTTTGTTTTATTTCAACGTACCTGGAGGTATCCTAAATTCAAATAAAACTTATAGAGTTAGATGACATGTTATACTTGTTCGATCAAATCATTAATACTAGCCAAAGATATCTATTCTTGAGTGTAATTTTACCCAAATCTCTATAGTCAATAAACACCATATAAATATCATCCTTATTTTGTTAGGTCTCTATAATACTAGTGTATTCTCTCATTGTTATTGTCAGTGTAGCCCCCATATTTTCATTGTTGTTCCCTTACATTATTATTGTTATGTAAGCTATAATTATGTTGTGACCCCTTAGAGTCCAATATATAAAAAGAAGGTTTTTTTCATCTAAATCACCCAAGAATTATTTATTTACGTAACGCAAAGGAGGTTTCCCCCTTGAGGAGGATAATTTTTAGGCTGTTGATCAAGGAAAATTCTAGGGATGGAAGTTTATCTTAATGTTTAGAAACCTTGGTGAATCTTACTAGTCCCTAATATGCAAATTGTAAAATGTTGTTAATATTTTTGTAAAAGTATTTATATTTCTAATGATTTTATATTAGTCTATATAAAATTTTGGTGATTTTTAAGGTAAAATAATTTTATACTATAAAATGTGGGCGAATCATTTTTAGAAAAAATGAAAATTGACGAATATTTTTTTTGGAGAAAACATGGAAAATTAGCACACCTGCGAATATTATCCCCCAAAATTTTCACTGTCATTGATCTATCTATTTGTGAGATGGTTGAATAGCATTTCGTAACAGAGCTCTGGATTCTAGGGTTTTTCTTCTTTAAACACATCATCTTGGCATTTGAGCTATAAATTTGCTTATATAAGGCTTCAAAATATTATAGTTGTACCACATGGAGTGAAAATATCATAGAACTGTCTGTAACAATTTCAGATCTTGGTTCACTATATTTCGGAGATGTGATCCAAGGAAGTTAGGGTTTATGCAGTCTTCAAATTTCTATCTCAAACATGTGACCTAGGGACAATTGTCATAATGTCTGTTTTAGGCATCATATTTAAATTCTATAAGTAGTGGCTAAAAGTACATAGACAACAATTTTTCTTATAGAAATTTTAGGGTGGAAGGTTAAAACTTTGACACGTGGCATCCCATACAACTTTGTACTATTAAACCAATACATAATCAGGTCATCCTGGGAGATTTGGCATAACTCTTTCTTAGAGAATCCAATCTGGATTAGACTTTTGGGGTTCGAAATAGGACTTAGAGAGCTATCATAGAAAACAAATTTAGGACTTGGAGATATAAAATTATAGAGTCACAATCATTTCAATATCAAGCTCCTAAAAGCATGAAAAATGTGTGTATTTGTTTAGAAACTGCATATATTTTGTTTGAAAAATTAGGTTGAAGTGATTCAAAAGGAATAGTGAATCATATATTATCCTTGTTTTATTTCAAAATGACTTGAAGCATGAAAATGGAACCACCTAGACCCGAATGTGGGTGAATTCAATGCTTTTTAATGTGCTATGAGATGAAGCCAAGTGCAGGTAGCTGCTAGCAGGTGGCGGAGGTTGAACATCGGGTTCATTTCCAAGCCGAGGTGATGGGCATTCATGGCGATCTAATGTTATTGCACTTCCCAGGTACGCAGACAAAGGATGTAGGCTGGATAAGCGAGAGAATGATGGAGGTTATTCTGGGGTTTTCAGGAAGAACAGAGGCGAGCAGACCCGCCGAGGAAGACGCAGTGGGTGGTTGGCATATTCTCAAGGTCGATAGCAGAGGCGATTCATGGTGGTCTGGCCTACGAGGGAAGCTGCAGCGCCCTCAGGAGAAGCCACCTTGGCCTAGCTCTTGGTTGCTGAAGTTAAGCCACCCTAGCCTCTCTGTTTCCATAACTGCAATTTGTAGTCTCACACCCAATAGCAGCCCCTCCTGGGTTGGCAAACCTGGTGCAGCGACTTGGGTGCGAAACGGGTTTCCTACCGAGTCACACAAGCACAATTTGAGGAGAAATCTGGTTGCGGGTGGGCTTAGAATAGGGATCTCCTTTTCCTCTAGCGAGCATACTGCCAATTCTTAGTCATTACGCCTTCCTTCTCTGTCGGTGAGTTGGAATATCAGACCGGACATAGTGAACATAGCTCCCTGCCTCAGAGCAACTCCCAGAAGGGGATGAAATGCGGGTCTTAGGGGAGGGTCGGGAGGTCGAGGCAGGTCGACTCCTCAACATATTTCTCTGATTACCGTTGCTACCCATCCTCCCAAGTCTCTGAAGAGTCTGACTCCTTGATTAATAACTCAGTGCAGATGGCCAAATTCTGCTTCAGAAGCCGACTAAACAAACCGCTTGTTACAGCTATGGTCATGGTCATATTTTCAGAAGTGGAGGAAGAGCAAGTTAGCCCTGAGAATTCAAAGGAGGAACACTCTCCCACCCCTCTGGTTGACTAGTCACAGGAGGAGGAGCTCATCAGTGCTAAGTCTGATTCAACGGACCAGCCTCCCTCTCCCAGGGTCAATTCGATTCAGCGTTAGCTGGAGGAATACAGCATTAGTCATCCTGCTAAGGGGATGGAAGGGGAGTCTCAAGGAATTACTGGAACTCAGCACGTCTTGGCTCAGTCAGATAAGGCAAATAAATGGCCGGATAACACCTATCCCAATCTATTGCAGCTCAGGCTCCCCCCAGGAGTTAAGCCAACGAATGTAGAAGATGGTTTGATGGTGACTTGGGAACGTGTTTCGGATGAGGAGAAGGATCAGGGCCCTGATGAACCCAGATAAATGGCTACACGGCGATTGAAGCTTCCAGGCAGTCACTCCGAATTTTGGTTTCGAGTTTTTTTGAATCAGAACCACGACGTTATGCAAGGCGATATCCAGCTAGTGATCAACCAAAGGCAAGAAGTTTTGGGATGTTCGGCTAAAAGCCCAGTTATCATTATGCCGTTTCTCTGTAATATGTTTTTTAGCTCTTTTTTAATTCTGCTCTAGCCTCACAAGATATGTATATGTGCTGTAAGAGCAGAAGACAAAATCAGTTTAGAAATGCTTTCTTGACAGAGAGAGATCCAATGCTCTCTCAGAGGTTAACTCCTCTTTGTATATATCTTTTTACTTTTAAATATTAATAGAATAGACTTTACCCGAAAAAAAAAAGAAAATGGAAGCACCTAGGGGGTTTGGAGGTGGGAGTTTCCTGGAATTGCTTGGGTTTGCAGGCGTTCACTAGAGTTTCCATGGAAGCGTGCAGAGGAGGGAGCTTCACTCCCTCCTATAGGCAGGCACTGGCTAGCCGAGGAAATAAACAAATAGAGAGTGTCAGAGGTCCTTCAAGTGAAGGGATAAGGAATATGGAAGAGGAACAATATTTAAACAAGGCAAGGGAGAATAACAACAATAAAGAAAATGATGAAGGAGACAAGGAACAGGGAGCGAAAATCAAAGCACAAAAGGGGCCATGTAAACCCAAAGTTATGGTCACACCCAGAGTAGTTTTAAATGATCCTGCTCTGTAGGCGCACAGGGACCACATGCAAACATATGCTATCATTTGTAAATTCATGGGATTATGGCCCACTAAAAAATCTTTATAGACATGGATTAAATACAACTAGAAACCAAAAGAAGGCATTGACCTGCATCTTGGGTCAAAGGGTTTCTTCACAGTGGTGTTCACAAATATTGAGGATGGAGACAGGGTGTTTGAAGGAGGGTCATTCTTCTATGTAGTAGTACGCATATACATGTGACTATGGATGATGAATTTTTTCCCTGAGTACGAAACTTTCACTTTGGTCCCGGTCTAGGTAACACTCTACTCTCTACCTCTTGATTACTGGCAAACCGAATCATTATTTGCCATAGGAAACAAATTAGGTTGCTTTGTCACAGCTTTTGAAGCCACTAAAAGTGTAAAGTACACTTTGTTCGCACAAATATGTGTGGAGATGGATCTACCTAGAGCTCTACCAGATGAGGTCATCTTGGAAGTTTTCGATGAAGAATGGGTGCAAACAGTAGACTATGAACATATTCCTTTTAGATGTCAGAGGTGCCATGAGTATGGGCGCATATTTAGGGACTACTCTTTTATTAAAATAGAGAATGAAAGTAAAGAGACCATAATGTAATATACTGAAGGCTTTCACAAAGTGGTACATAGAGGAAAAGGGGGCAAAACAACATCAAACAGAAGGCCAACAGGCTAACCTAAATAGGTTCCATGTACTTGAAGAAGAAGAAGAGATAAAAAAAGAAGATCAAGTTATGGAAGGAAGCCCAGTGGAGAAGGAAAAAGAAGAAGACAAAATACAAACACATGAGGGTTACAAATAGAAGGAGACTATGTTGAGTGAAGGAGAACTAGAGATGGACCCAGAAATGACACAGAGTGAGATGGAAATGGAGGATCATGAACTGCAGGAGTTTCTTGATAGGGAACACTTAGATCTGGAAGGGTTCTTGAAATAGTGGACCATGAGTGGGGTAGACTCATTACTACAAGAAGATTTCAATATAGTACCTCAATTGTTCCTATGGAAAACTCAAGATAAAGGGTGGACGGACAAAGAAAAAATGAAAGGCAGGGAAATGAAGGTGTAAAAACTATGAAAAAAACACATGGAATAGCATGCAGAAACCCTGGAAAGAAAAGAGGTAGGAAAAAGCAGAATGAGTTATTGATGGAATGCAGAAAGCTAATGATAGATTCTGGTAAGATGAAACATCTAACCAGCTACTCCTTTACTAATATTTAATAATGAAGTTTACATCTTAGAATATCAGAGGTCTAGGTAGTAAAAGAAAACAAAGAATTCTTAGCAAGGGAATGAAACAAGAAGCTCCAGATATGATATTTATCTAGGAAACTAAATGTTCCATTCAAAAAATAAGAGAAATCCATAACAAATGGCTTAATAGATTTGAGTTTCTAGAAGTCAAAGAAAATAATAAACCAGGGGGCATAGTTACTCTTTGGAACCCCCAAAAGATTGGCATAGTAGATGCTGAGGCATCCATAAATTATTGATTAGTAGCTATAAACCGATGGGAGATATGGAGACCTATCTAGTCACAAATGTTGATGGCTGAAAAAGAATAGATGGTAAACTCAGGTTTCTAGATTCTATTATGGAGCTTAGAGATAGACATGTAGATGTACCATGGATCTTATGTGGGGACTTCAACATGATCAAATCAATTTTAGAGAAAAAAGGGGGAACCAAAACTTTAAGCAGAGACTCTTCAACATTTCAAACTTTTATAGACAATATGAAGCTTGTTGACACTAACATGTATAATGGTATCTTTTCTTGGAACAATAAAAGAGGAGGAGAGTCATAAGTAGCCTCAAAGTTAGGCAGATTCATAATCTTAGAGGACCTTATGCTAACCAACAAGGAAATGATATCTAACATTCTCCCCTTTTGAGGCTCGGACCATTGGCGTGTACAACTTGAGGTTCAGGGAATTGGTACCCCCAAGAACAAACCTTTTAGATTTGACAATATCTAGTTCACACACCCAGACTTCATCAACAACATTACAAAATGGTGGATAAAAGATTTTTATATTTAGCATACAATAATGTTCTAGCTACACAAAAGCCTAGAGCATATCAAGCTCAAACTTAAACATTGGAACAAGAATGAATTTGGCAATATTTTTGTAGTGAAAAATGTTGTGGAAGATAAAATGAGGGATCTAAATCAAACCCTTATCATGGAAGGCTTTGATAAAGATAGAAATGATCGAGTCACCAAACACCATCAAGACTGGGATAATCTATGTAAACAAGAGGAAACATTTTTTAGACAAAAGTACAGAGTTCAATGGCTGAAAGAAGGGGGGCGTAACACTAGATTTTTCCACAGATCTACCATGGAAAACAGATCTCATAACAAGATCTCTTCAATCAAGGATGAGGGTGGTCATCTGCATAATTCCCATAAGGATATTGAAGACGTGTTAGTTCAGAAATTTCATGGAATAGCATAGGAAACCATTCTTGACAGAGAGCATTTTAGCAGTGAGTTAACAGGACATATTCCTAGACTGGTTACTAGACAGGATAATTTCAATCTCAATAGGCTAGTGACATAAGAGGATGCTAGTGAGGTTGTGAAAGAAATGTAGAATGGTAAAGCACCAGGGCCTGATGGTTTTAATATGGATTTGTTTAAGGCTTGCTAGAATATTGTTAAACATGATATTCTGAATGTAGTGGAAGATTCTAGGTTGAATAGAACTACTTTGAAGGTGGTCAACACTTCCTTCATCTCACTGATCCCTAAATAGGACAACGTTGAGACTCCAAACAGGTTTAGACCCACAACCTTGTGCAATGTGGTTTATAAGATAATACCCAAGGTTGTTGCTAACAGACTCAAACCACTTCTTCCTACCCTAGTTTCTGTGGAGCAATCTGGTTATGTGGAGGGTAGACAAATTCTTAATAACATCATTCAAGAAGACGAGGTGGTGCACTCTTTGACTAGCAATGGGAAGGTTGGTATGATTATGAAACTAGACCTAGCAAAAGCTTATGATAAGTTGAATTGGGCCTATATAAGGAGGATCCTTACTGTTTTTGGGTTTGATGATAACTGGGTAAGATGGGAAATCACCCTAGTAACATCTTCTAGCTTTTCCATTCTAGTGAATGGTTCTCCTTCTAGCACTTTTACTCCTTCCAAAGGCCTCAGGCAGGGTGATCCACTCTCTCCCTTTCTCTTCATACTCATGATGGAAGGACTGGGTTGGTCTATTAAGCATGCAAAAGAAATTGGTAATATCAAAGGTCTCCAACTTTCAGAGAATGGTCAGGCTTTGACCCATCAACAATCTGTTGATGATACAATGCTATAAGAAATCCCCACAATCAAAGAAGCTCTAGTGTATAAACATCTCCTATCTAACTTTGCCATGCCTATAGGTATGGGAGTTAATCTCTCCAAATCTAAGATTTTTTTCTTTAATACAAATATTGCTATTCAGAAAAATATCTCCAGGATTCTAGGCTTTCAAGGGCAAGTTCTCCCCTCCAAATATTTGGGAGTTCCTCTTACTAATAAACCTTTTCACAAGGGCATTTTTGAGCCAGTGATTAATAAGATGTATGATAAAATCAGGAAATGGACCTTTAGATCTTTAAAACTGGTTGGTCAGTTGGTGCTCACAAAAGTTGTTCTCCATTCAATTCCTGTCTTTATGCTATCAAACCTTCCAGCTCCAAAAGGAGTTTTGCAACATTTTAGAACCATTCAAAGAGACTTTCTTTGCGAGAAGGGGGAGGAACGAAAGAAATGGTCCTTGGTAGCCTGAGAGAAGATTTGCAAACCAAAAAAATATGGGGGTCTTGGATTCGATGATTTGGAAACACTAAGTCAAGTTTTAGGTGCAAAATTATGGTGTCACTAGGTAAAATACCGAAAAGCACATTGGACTAGCATCTGGAAAGAAAAATATGCCAGCACTTGGCAAGATAATGATCTCATAAGATTGTCTGGAATCATTAAGGGCTCACACATTTGGAATAAGGCCTGGGGGAATAGAGTATTAGTACAAAAAACAGCTTCTAGGAGATTCTAGATGGTGATCTTGCTCTATTTTGGGAGGATAAATGGCAACAAGAACCTACACTGTTAAGAGAGGACCTGTTGGACCTCAAGAAAGATACAAATACCCAAAGGTTATTTAATGTAAAATATTTCTAGAATCAAACCAATAGTGAAGGCAAATGGAGAACCTAGAAGAACTGGGATAATAGGGAAGATAGGTCACTAAAAGCCGAAGTAGAGGCACTTCTGACAAGGTTGGAACAAAGGAAAATATTAGTGATAGGGGGGCATAATCAACTTAGATGGGGCAACAATAATGCATGTACCTTCAACCTTAAGGAGGCAAAACACATACTCCTTGGGCTGGATTCCAATGCACTGAACAATGTTTGGTTGAACTTATGGAGACATCAAGGATGGATGAAGATTAAACTCTTCATGTGGTTGTTTCATCACATGAAAATTCTGACTTGCGATAACATTCAAAAGAGGGGTGTTCTGGGCCCTTCCAAATGCCAACTCTGTGAATCCCAAGAAGAAAAAATGGAGCACCTTCTTAATAACTACATTTTCACCTCTTGGTTGTGGGACACCTTTGCATCTATCTTCCAGCAGACAGACAGGGACAAATGAAGCATCATCAATACCCTAAACAATTGGAGAAGCCACTTGTCTGATTTTGAATCTCTAGGCTCTGCCTTGGCTTTAACTGCAAGCTTCATAATATGGATAGTTTGGAAAGAAAGGAACAACAAAATATTCAAGAATGTTAAATGTTCCTCCTGTCACCATTTTGAGCAAGTCTTAAGACACCTTAAGGAGACGGTAAGTTCCATAGCACGCACTTACCCTAAGAATCTACTGTCAGAAGTTGAAATGCAGATTCTTCTTAAGTTGGGTATGTAGGGGCTTATCCTGTAGAGCCTGGATAGGAAGGGTTTGAATATTGATACTAAGCAGGATTATTGGCATCCTCCCCCTCAGGGTTTTTTGAAATACAACATTGATGGGGCTTCCAAAGATAACCTGGGTATTGCTAGTTGTAGAGGGATGTTAAGGGATGAAAAAACAGTATCATTTTCATATTCCATTGCAATTTGGGAAGAGCCACTAACAATATGGCAGAATTAATGGCTCTTGAGCAATGTTTAGAATTAATGAAGTAGGATAACCTCCAGAATATTATTGTTGAAGCTGATTCAGAGTTAATCATAAACTCGATCAAATGAATCAACTATAGCACGGAGCTAGAAAAAGTCTCAAAACAATGGAGGTTTCTCCAGGGCTTTCAAAGGGTTTAGCTTCATCTTTGAGGCTTACGTAGCATGAGTTTTCACCATGTTTGTAGGACAGCAAACAAATTGGCAGACATATTGGCCAATCAAGGACTGCTTTGTACCAAAAGCAGGGCTGCACTGAGTTGTCCTGAGATTCCTTTGAACAGACTAAAGGTGCTATCTCATGACTAGGTGGATGAGCACATAATGGTGTTCCGAAACAGAGACACAAAGGCGGGGTCTAGGTGATGTGGATTGTTTATGCAGATTTTTTTCAGGAGTAAGAACATTATAGGGATGCAAGTCATTGTTGGTCTCCCCAACCCTCAACAATATGAACATAGAAGTTTCAGTTGGAAGCGGTTGGGCAGGCTCAGGTTTGTAGAAGGTTAGCCGAATAGAAGGATTTTCTTCTTGCACTGGTTCATGGGGCTATGAAGATGGGATGATGAGTGGGGCAGGAATACCAGCTTTCCCGGCAACCTTAAACCCCCCGTGTTTTTTTTCGTTGCTATAATGCTGCTCGCGAAGTGGTTTATCGCCCATTGCATGCCCTTCATGCAGGAAGTGGATTTGTGGAGTTGGGAGTGATTCCATTCACCTTGCTCCACGTGGCATAGTATGGGGAAGGAATACCACCCTCATCACGCGGTAATGTTTGGTATCTTAGGCTCATGCGATATGATCCTCGACCGTTGAATCATACAAGATGGATCTACGATCAGGAACAAGTGAGCATGTTGGTTAATTGCCGAGCTACCAGGTAATGCGATATCATCCTCCATCGTTAGATCTGGTGTGGAGGATCTACGATCAGGAAAAAATGAGCATGTTGGTGGGTCTAGGATTGCTATCACATGGTTAATTGTTGGGCTTCTAAGTGTAGTGATATTATCCTATGTCGTTGGATCTAGCGTGCAGGATCGTCGGTCTAGGATAATGGTGCTGATCTGGGGAAGAATTTCTTCTAGACAGGTTTTGAGTCTTGGTGGAATTCGATGGCTTTTGCATGCTCTTCATGCTTGAGGGTTATCCCCCGCTCAAAACTAAATTCCTGTTAGATGGGTCCCTAATGACTCTTTGGGTCTCACTCTATTTCACTTGTTTGATTGTTTGAGGGATGGAGGCTCAGTGTTTAAGCCTTTATCTTAGGGCCCTAAGCCATAAGTGAGTGGCTTTTCTTTTGCCCATATTTCCTTGGGGACTGTTATATTCTATGTAAGTTGTTTTAAGATTTAATGAAGTAGAAGGTACGATTCTTGCTTCAGCAAAAAAAAGAAAATGGAAGCACCTAGGAAGCAACAAGAAAGCTCTACTATGACACATGAAGAAGAGGAAGAAATGCAACATGATATATCAAAATTAAAACAACAAGTGCAACAATTTTTGCTCTCACAAAGAATAATAAAAAATGAAATGGAAGCTAAGATGGACGGTTTGAAAAATAGTTTGAAAACATACATGGAAGGTTTAAAAGATGGAATGGAAGAAAAACTGAAAGTAAACATGGAAGATTTCAATAATGGTTTAAAAGCAGATGTCGAAGGTTTGAAGGAAGGTTTGATAAAGTTGCTATAATAAGTTAGTCCTAATGGCAAAAAGGTATTATATGTAACTCATGATGAGAAAGAAAGAAATGTTAATCACGATTTCATAGAATCTAACCTTGAATTGAAGAGCCACCATATTCCAAATATCGATATGAGGAAGTTTGGTGATAAGGATCCAGGAACATGGATACTACAAATGGAGTAGTATTTTGATCTTTGTAATTGGAAACACAAACAAAAGGTATGCATTGCAACTTTATATTTAGAATCCAATTAGTCTGTACGGTATCGATGGCTTTATTTTCATAAACCACTTTTCACTTGCTTAATTTTTATGGAGGAAATGATAGCACATTATGAGGATACAAATAGAAACACCTTCTTTAGCCAACTGATAAATCTCAAAGAAAAGTGTTTGATGGAAGAGCACATTCAGTGATTACCGATATAAGGCTAAATGATATTCCAGGGGAGCATAGGATTGATGTATTCATAAGGACTTTAAAGGATAGCATCCAACATGGGGTTCACCTTTGGGAACCTCATACATTGGAGCAAAAATTCAGGCTAGAAAGGAAAATTGAAAGAAAAATTATGGCAACAGGGAAGCATACCACTCAAAAATATGAAGATGGAATTGTTACCTCCCCTAGCATTGCATAACCTATAAGGTTGACACCACAACAATTGGAAGAAAAAACAACAAAAGGGTTTTTTTTAAGTTGTGATAACAAATACACTAAAGGTCACAAGTTTGTTGGGAAGAAATTATTTTACATATACTGTGAAAAGGAAGAAGAAAAGGAACAAGAAACTTTAAGATAAGAGGACATATACAAAGAACAAACCCTAGAGAAAGAAAAAATGAATCCCACCATATCTTGTAATGCATTGGCAGGAATTACCACTCCTCAAACTCTCAAGATAGATGGAGATGTCAGGAAGGAAAATTTAATATTGGTGATTGATTCAGGTAGTACCCATAATTTTATTCATTGTAAGATAGCCAAGGAATTGAATTGCTTCCTCTACCCAACACCAGAGTCTCAAGTGATGGTTTCAAAAGGAGGAACTATAAATTCCTCTGGAAAGTGCCATAATATCAAGCTAACTATGGCAAAATATGTATTGAATACTCTAATTCACTCGATTCCAATGGGTGGCATTGATATTTTAGTAGGAGTCCAATGGTTACCTTCTTTGTGTATGATAACTTAATTTTAAAGAACTTTTCTTGATTTTTTTTGGGGAAGGAAAGGATATTGAATTAAGTGGTATTGAAGGGAAACCGGGAAAGGTAATTAACTCTAATGGCATGAAAAAGATTCTAAAGAAAAAATAATGGGGCATAATATACACAATTATGTTCACTAGATGTTCAAACATCAAAATCATTTGTTTCTCCAGATATCCAAAAAGTCTTTGACAATCATTCCAAGATAATTGGAACTGACAAAGGCCTCCAACCTGTTGGTCATCATTATCATTCTATTCATTTGATTCGAGGAACTCTTCCTTCAAACATCAGGCCTTACAGATATCCCTATTCCCAGAAGAGTGATATTGAACATATGGTTGCAGAAATGCTAGAGGTTGATATAATTCAACCTAGTCAAGGTTCTTTCTCAAGAAAAAGATAGAAAAGATAGATCAATGCCTTAGAATTCAGCCTCTTTGAGGGGGAAACCCCCTTTACATTACATAAACCAAGAATTCTTTGATCATACAAATGAAAATACCTCCTTTCTATATATAGGAGTCTAAGGGGTCATAACATAATTAGAGCCGACATAACAATAATAATGTAAGGGCACAATAATAACAATAATGGGTTTCTATGGGGTACAGTAGTAACAATATGGTCACTACATGGGTACATCAATATAATAAGTGGGTTGTACTAATAACAATAAGGGGTTACACTAGTAGTATAGGGGCCTAACATGCCCCTCTCCTTCAAAAAGCGTTGTCCTCAACACTTGAGTAGTTCTTTATCCTTCTGTATAAAATTCTTGTCCTCCCATGTGGAATCTTTAGCTCCTAAGTTCTTCCACCTGATGAGATACTCTGAAATTGATCAATTTCATAGCTGTCGGGTTATTGTTTCTGTGACTGCTCCATGCTCCAATATGACTTTTCCTTCCTCTTCAATTTTTGGCAATATTGTTTGAATTGGGAACTTTTGCAACTTTTGAATAAGTGGCCATACTTCTTTTTCCTTCTTCCATTCATCCCTTGCTTCATTTATCCAATTTGGTTGGATAATAGAAATAGCACAAAGCAATGTTTTCACATCATCATCCTTGAAGAGTCTTCCCATTCGGTAAGGTCACCATTTTTTACGTGCATGTAGTATTGCCAACATTTCCTTCTCATAAATAGCTTTCTTGAGATGTAGTAGTAAAAATACCCAATCACCTACATCAAAACATTTTTCACTACGATGTTGATCTACCTATTGTTTCATTTGATTTTGCATCGAAGTGGCGTTATCCTTTAAAAGTTGGAGAACTGGTTGTTGATGCTCGATGTGATCTTTCACTACTTGAACCTTTTTCTTCTTGATATGTCCTTCTACCTCTAGAGTTTGAGGAGTGGTAATTTCTTCCAATCCTTTACAAGATATGGTTGGATTCATTTCTTAACGCTCAATGTGATCTTTCACTTCTTGAACATTTTTCTTCTTGATATGTCCTTCTATCTTGATAGTGTGAGGAGTGGTAATTTTGACCAATGAATTACAATATATGGTTGGATTCATTTCTTCTTTATTGATGTGATCTTTCACTTCTTGCACCTTTTTCTTCTTGATATGTCCTTCTACCTTGAGAGTTTGAGGAGTGGCAATTCTTGCCAATGCTTTACAAGATATGGTTTGATTCATTTCTTCTTTCTCCGGGGTGGGGTCCTCGTGTATATCCTCTTTTTTTAATGTTTTTTGATCCTTTTCTTCCTCATCTTCATATTCTATGTAAAATAATTTCTTCTCAACACACTTATGACCCTTAGTGCATTTGCTATCACAATTGTAACAAAGCACTTTTTCTCTTTTTGCTTCCAATCGTTGTGGTGTCACCCTTGTACATTGTGGAAGGCTAGGAGAAACAACACTTCTGTCTTTATAGTGGTGAGGGGTATGTTTCTTGGTTTCCATAATTTTTCTTTCCACTATGTCACATAGCCCTTTTACTCTTTCTAATTGTTGTTGTGTTGCTCCAAAGACGGTGTTGCTCTTTGTATCCTCATAATGTGCTATCATTTCCTTCGTGAAAATTGACCACGTAACAAGTTGTTTATGAGAACAAAGTCCTTCATACCATAAAAATTGATCCAGTTCTAAATATGAAGATGCAATACATACCTTTTGTAATAGTTGTACACCATGTAGATCAAAATATTGCTCCATCTGAAGTATCTAATTTACTGGATCTTTGCCATCAAACTTCCTCATCTTGCTTTTTCTTGATTTTAGGAGCTCGATCTTGAAATGACTGTAACTCCGTATTTTCGGATCTTTAAGTTCTAAAATTGTGACCTGTAGTAGGCCTCTATGTTCTCTTTCCAATGCCACTAGTCTGATCCAAATTCAATTCTCAAAGAAAGAGTTATGCACAATCTCCCACAGTGACTTGATTCCAGACTAGTTCAGTAGAGTGAACTTGTACGACGTACCACGAGTCACTGTTTCGACCTTTAGCTCTGAAAAATATATAGACGAAACTAGAGTATGTCTTCTTTCCCCTCCTTCTTAGGAAATTTCAATCCAATGCTCAGAGAAAAATTTATGACGATTTTCCCCAGGTCACCTGTTTGGAATGTAATTCAGGCATCCACAAAAATCCCAACATCCTCAAATCATATCTCCGCAAATATAGCGTAAAAAACTCTGAAATTTGGACCCACAATTTAGCGTGATTTCTTCTCAAACGGGTTTTTTTTCAACTTCTGAAACGTCGCAGGAAAAACGTTATAGCGAACATGCCACGATGACCTGCTTGGAGCAGTGAAACCCTAGAATCCAAAGCTCTGATACCAAATGTTATGTAACCAGCTCAAGAAAAAGATAGAAAAGATAGATCAACGCCTTAGAATTCAGCGTCTTCAAGGGGGCAACCTCCTTTCAATTACATAAATTAACAATTCTTTGACGATACAAATGAAAAGACCTCCTTTCTATATATAGCAGTCTAAGGGGCCATAACATAATCAGAGCCGACATAACAATAGTAATGTAAGGGCACAATAATAACAATAGTGGGCTTCTATGGGGCACAATAGTAATAATATGGGCACTACATGGGTACTTCAATATAATAAGTGGGTTGTAGTAATAACAATAAGGGGTTACACTAGTAGTATAGGGGCCTAACATTTCTCTACTCCAGTAATACTAGTGCATAAGAAGGATGGATCATGAAGCATGTGTCTGGATTATAGGGAGCTTAGAAACCTCACTATTAAATATAAATTTTCCATTCCTATCATTAATTAATTATTGGATGAATTACATGGATCTATTTACTTCACCAAGTTGGATCTCCATTCAGGATATCATCAAATAACAGTGAAGACTAAAGACATTCTGAAAACAACATTTATAACTCATGAGGGTCATTATGAATTTTTTTCACGCCTTTTGGAAATAACAATGCACCATCTATATTTCAAGGTTTGATGAATTCCATTTTCAAACCCTTAGGAAATTTGTGTTAGTATTTTCTAATGATATACTAGTCTATAGAAATGCTTGGAAGGATCATGTTCAACATGTTGATAGGGTGCTCAAACTATTGGAGGAGAAACCATTATATGGAAAACCTCCAAATGTTTCTTCCATGTATAGGGGGTGGAATATATGGGTCATATTGTATCTCATGAAGGTGTTAAGGAACAACCTATCAAAATTAAATCCATTAAGGAATGAAAAATCCACACATCCATAAAATGTCTACGAGGATTTATTGGGCTGGTAGGGTTTTGTCAGAATTTTTCAAGAATTATGGGAGAGTAGAAACACCTCTAAAACAATATTGAAGAAAGATGCATTTTCTTGGACTCCATTAGCAACTAAGGGCTTTGAACATCTTAAACAAGCAATGTGCCAAGCACTGGTCTTATCTAGGCCAAAGTACACAAAAACCTTTATTATGGAATGTGATGCCAAAGGAAATAGAATTACTGTTGTTTTAGTGTAAGAGGGAAGACCCATTTCTTTTGAAAGTTGTCCAATCAAAGGAAAGTATTTACCCAAAACTATCTATGAGAAGGAAATGTTGGAAATACTACATGCACTTAAGAAATGATGACCTGATGTAATAGGAAGCCACTTCAAGGTAAAAAAAGATCATGATAGTAGTAAATACATTTAAAAAAAAATAATATCTTAAAAAGAGGATAAAAATTGTTCACAAAAATGTTGGGTTATGACGTTGAAGTCATTTACAAAAGAGGGAAGTAAAATTTTGTTGCAGATGCACACTCAAAAAAAGGGTGAGGATGTAGAAGTATTTATTTATGCCATTTTTATTATCCAACTAGATTGGATAACTGAGGCAGGGGACAAATTGAAGAATGATGTAGAAGTGTGGGCACTCATTCAGAAGTTGCACCAATATCACTTTTGAGTCAAATTATAGCTTTATAATTCGATTAACAGAAATCATCAACCCAGGGTAGGTAAGTTTGTGAGATGCACACAAAATAAATGCAGGCTTAAAACTCTAAGTGCTAATTAATCTAACTATCCAATCATACAAAACCAATGATTCTTCATGCATCAATCACTTAGAACCAAAGGCTATAGTGTAGATCAAAGTTCCTTCTACAACTCTTAAGATTATTGATGATGATTAGGAAAATATATATAAATCAACTTACAAAAAATTCAGAAATTCAATCAATCATTAGAAATCAAATATTCATTACATGAATTCCACACATGAACGGGAAACTAGTTCATTTAATCCAATTCTAGTAATATATTAGAAAGAGTGCATTAGCTATAAAATAAACTATTGCTACATAACAAAAATAAAATGCATAAATCACTAAATTATGGGAGTTGTGAGCAAAGGGGGCCCTCCCTTACCCACAACCCGTTCAAATTAGAAGAGCTTGCTCACTGAAATAGAAAAACCATATATCTTTGTATTAATCTGAAAAAGATACAGTCGAGTATAATCTGATATACATTCTTAACTGAAACCAAGCCAACAACCCCTATCATAAAAGGTAGTTCATAATTTATACATTTACAAAAGCCCACATATGGCTCAAAGTAAAGGAGACTACTAATCTAAGCCATCGGCTAACATAACTATTACAAAATATCAAATTTGTCCATATTGGGTGTAATCCATGACTCAAAGCATGGATTAGATGAAATTTGTTACGCGGTTGTAGCTTTTCTCCAAACGGCTAATGGGAGAAGGTTCCTGAATCTGGGCAACGTTGTTGGAAGATTTGAAATGGCCAATAGGACAGCAACCATAGGTGATATATTCCCCAAAAAACCCATGTTCCCATTTTATTTAGATATTCGTGGAACATGGGTAAGCACTGATGTTGCTGCAAGAAATTTAGGTAGTTATAAGAAATCCGTGACTGTAGGAAATCCAAAGTGTTTGCAGGAAATAGGATCGCACATCTATATGCAAGAATTACTAGCTTGTTTCTCAATCCAAACAAATCTACACACTAATTAAATATTAGTTGCCATGGTAATTAAATAAAGAAAAGATAGTTGTAAAGAATACTCAGAGTTAAGGTAAATGACACTTTTTAATGCTAATTTGCATACCTTCATCCTACTGCACCCTTTTGGTGAAAACATAAGTATTATAACCAAAATAGGCATAATAGGGGTTAAAGATAGTTCAAAATGGGAGAGGTAAAGTATGGAAAAGGGTGTTAGAATTGGGCAAAACGAAGCCCCAACATCTCTCCACACCTAGCTTCTTGCATGCCCCTTCTGCAAGAAAAAATTTTGTGTCTTACCCAAAAAACAAAAAGGAAATCATTCCTTGTGCTAAGCTCCGCTACTTCAACCAACTCATATGCTACTTCTGACAACTAGTTCAACTAGTTACCACTAGATTCTATAGGAAATTGACCCTTGTAAAATTCATTCACCCCTTTCATATGGTCGATCCTAGCTTGCTTCTTTTTCATAATTTGTGTTGGTTTCTCGACCCACTCTTCATGTTCTTTTTGTATACACAAGTTGTCCTCCTTCAGGGTCTCATTTTCCTTTCTCAAGGCTTTCTTTGAAATGGTGAGCTCAGTGATGATATCTTCCAATTCCTACAGAGACTATCTCTTTTGTGGGCTGACTTCTCCTTCTTAATGTCCATGCAGAGATTGAGGGGACCCAAGGTCCTCTTCTTCTTGTTGTTCTCCTTTTGTGTTACTCCTGCTTCCATGTAATGGGGAGTCCTAAAAGGACATCGCTTCTTTGCTAATAAACTAAAATGACTCCATCTTCTTTTTACCTTTAGGTGCGCTATGGTGTTTCTCCTCCTTCTTATCCAGTGTCTTGGGCAATACTTCTACATCCGCAGTATCCTTTATAGTCAGTTGAACAACCTGGCTTCTAGTAAATCATTTTTTAGCGGTGGAAGTGACATTGTTCGACTTAGGATGTTTACCCACAATCTTCCCTGTCACTACCACATCTTCATCTCTTTTTGCTTCCTTCCTCCCTAGCGCAAGGGTCCAAGGCTTCTTCTTCTTCAATTTTTTTATATGCTTCTTCTCGGTAGGCTTCGAAGAGTCGAGGTTGTCCCTTCTTTCCTTCTATACTAGTGGCCTTTGAGTCTATGACTTCTTCTTTGACTTTTCCACCAGTTTTTCCACTATAGACTCTGAAGGGTCAAATTTTTTATCTTCATATTTTTCTTTTATCTATAGATTTTGGATTTTTCCTTAGTTTAACTGCTAGTGCTTCCTCCATGGAATCTGAGGAATCAGAATCCTCATTTTCTGCAAACTAGTTTTCGGCAAGGAACTCCTCCCATGTTTTCTTTTTGTCTTTCAAAACCTCAACCAAGATGATTCTCACCAGCCCGTGATGATATAGGTTTTCCTCTCAATTGGCCCCCCTCCCCTTGGTAGTCGTCGACATCTTCATCAGTGACATCCTCAAGTAATAGCCTTGTCATGAAAATGGGCGAGGAGTTGAATATGAAATAGGAATGCAATTGAAACCGACATTCACATGCTATGTATTTGTACAAGAAAAACATTAACTTTCAGTAGTTACTTGTCAAGAAATCCTGCAAAACTCCCTTAATCTAGTCAGTGTCCGAATTATCTTTATGGAGGATGGATGGGCACAAGCCCTTGTTGAATTGATCATTCTTAAACCAACATTCTCCCAATTGTGAAATGCCACATGCTCATGCTATCAAACCCTCAGTCAACTTGAATTGAACATCGCCAACTTCAGCCTTATCACTATTCAAGTTTAGAGGGAAATATTTTGTAACTTCTAACTTGTGGTCATCGAATCAGTGCAAAAAAGGTAGTCACCCTGCTTTTTCCAATATCACCTTATTACGAGAGTCGGCCTCCACAAACTCAGGCCCTTGCATCTCAAAGCGGGTAGGGCACATAATTTTGACATGGTGAAAGACTAGAGGATAGGGCGTATGCACCACTTTGGGAATATCAGGTTGAAGCCTTTTAACGGACTCGCATGACAAGGGAGGGCCTATTATAGAAAGTTATCACAAAGCACGAGATTTTCGAGAGGTAGGTCATTATCACGATTAACATCATGATTTGACCTACAGGAAGATATAGGGAGTACATCTATTGGTCTTGTTAGAATCATGGTGATCGGGCGAGGACCTAGAGTCATAATGCACTAGGTTATGACCGTGTTTTCCCTCAAGGGTGACCATAGCCAAAAATCATACAAATGTTTAAAAATTAAATCGTTAATTAACCTTTACCTCAAGTGTCCTATCACCAACTGTACTTTAGCTTTATTATATTACAATGGTCTAGCACTCTGAATGACATGTGCACGTCCTTGAGATGATAACCCACCTAATAGTTAAATCAAATATATGACTTCATAATTCATGATGCTCTATCTATTATCTTTTTTCTTCAGAAAATGACAGTGTCACTGCAAGAAATGGAACCAGGTTTGATGAGCTTTCTACAAGAAATGCAACCACGACTGCTGAGTCCTCTAGAAAATCGAACCGCAACTTTCATAACTTCTACAAGAAATGAGACCATGACTTGTGGAACTTCCGCAGGAAATTGAACCATCAATCAACACTTTTTCCTTGTTTGTGTATAGCTCACTACACATGAATAAAGATGTTGATGTTAAATGTGTGATGAGCTCATTAGATTACCAACCATTGATGTCAGTTATTAATGAATGTGAGGCCCATCACCTTTGATGAGAGCAAGTACCAAGGTACCCTGATGCATCCTTTCAGGTGTGAATTAATGTGTTGATATCCAAACCTCCTATAGGATCCAACATTCAAGGAACCATAGTGATTCCCCATCGTCACTGGTGAGATAGCGTGTCATTACGACATAAAAGCTTCAGGGCATCATAAGACTCTAATCTTGCACCCAGATAACTTTCTTATGTAGATGGGTGAAGATTGTTGGAAGGAGGGCATTAAGAAATCCCACATCAATCCAACATGAGCAATCCATATTTAATTGAAATTTCTTTTTATTGAGAGGATCCTAAATAACCTACTAAATTGTAATTTTAATGATCCCAGTGCAGTCCATGGTTGCCATATTTCATTCTTAGAGAGTCTCAAATACTTGGGAAACAAGACTCCAAGGGGGCTCATTTTTCGTAATTAGTCCATTGGGTCTGGAAAAAGAAATAAACATATACCCAATAGACATTCCTCTCATATTTTAATTAACATGAGGAGGAATAGAGTCAGCTTAGTGTGTCAGGAGGGAATAAGGAAGAGATAGTGAAAGGAATGATCCATTCTCTCACCATCTCCAACTCTATTTTCTTCACAATTTCTCCCACGAATTCCTCCTTGGATTTGGTTTTTTATTTAACTTGATTCTATGCCCATTCACCAAGAAGGTAACATTCCCATCACCAATGGTTTTAATCCTAATAGATCCATTATCAAATACTTTCTCAATTTCACAGGGGCCCAGCCAATGTGTGTTAAATTTTCCTTTAAATTTTTTAAATTTTGAATCATTTAACAATGCCCAGTATCCCTCTTTGAACTACTTATTTATGATGCATTTGTCGTTCAAGTTAGCTCTTTGCTGGTAAATCAAGTCAGTATGCTAAAAAGCTTCCTGCCTAATCTCACCCAACTCATTGAGCTATAGGATTCTTCGTTGTTGAGCCTCATCAAGATCTATACCAAAATCTGCTACCATTTTAAAACTTTTGATCTAAAATTCAATGGGAAATAAAACTTGCCTTCCATACACCAATTGATATGGACAAAATCCTGTGGTATTTCTTCATGTGGTTGTGTAGGCCTGTAATGCTTTAGGAAGTCAGTCAAACCAATCCTTCTTATGTAATTTCACTGTGTTTGTTAGGATTATCTCCAACACCTTATTTGTTGATTCCACATGCCCATTGGACTGTGGATGATAATGGGTGGACTTCCGATGCGTAATGTGATATTTTTGCACAATTATTTATATAATATTTAACACAGACTGAATACCTTGATTAGTGGCTATTTCCCTAGTTACCCCAAATCATACAAAAATATCAGGAAAAAGAAAATCTACCATTGTTTTATCTATTTCTCTAGGTAGTGCTCTTGCCTCCACCCACTTCATAACATAATGAGTACAAACTAAAATTTACTTCTTACCTTTGGACATAGGGTTGATGGGGCCTACAAAATCAAGAGACCAGCTCTAAAAAGGTTCTATAAGAAATTGTGGCTGTAAAGGCATCTCATCTCATTGTATAGGCCACCCGATTCTTTCGTAATTGTCACACTTTCGGACATATTCCCCTGCAGCTTTGAGAAGACTTGGCCAATAGTAACCCAAGCGAAGGATCTTGTAGGTTGTCTTCTTCTCTACAAAATGTCTTGTACATAGTTCATCATGACAGGCTCTCAACATGTAATAGATCTCATCTTCCCGGACACACCTATGGATAATCAAATCAGGTCTAGTGAAAAAAAGATCTCCCCTAATCCAAGAGTAATCAACACTTTTTCTAGTAATTCTCTTTTTCTAATTAGATGAAAATTAAGGAGGAAACTTACCTGTAGTAATGTAATTGGCCATGTCTGGAAACCAAAGTGTTTTAATAGAAATATAAAACAAATTTTCATCAGGAAAGCTATCATTAACAGGAACATCCTCACCTACATGGTTGAGTCTAGATAAGAAATCAACTACCTGATTTTCCTTTCCAGGCCTATCCAATAACGTGATGTTAAATTCCTGCAGCCACAAACGCCCCCTAGTAATATTGCCTTTAGTAACTGGTTTATTCATGAGATATCAAATGGTAGAGTCATCAGTGTGTACAAAAATTTTATAGTCCAGGTTGTAATGTCTAAATTTATTAATAGCATAAATAACAAGGAATTCTTTTCCAGTTACCTTGTAATTCAACTCTACAACAATTAATTTTTTACTAACATAATAAATACCATGGTTTACAAGATCCTCCTTTTGTCCCAATGTTACTCCTATTGTTGAATCAGAGGAATTAGTGGAAATATGAGAAGGCAATTTCCAATCTGGGCCTCTCAAGACAAGTGCTGAAGAACGCTTTTCCTTGAGTGTATCAAGTGCAGCTTGATACTGATCATTACAATGAAATTCATGTTATTTAGTCAATAATTTAAATAATGGAGAGGCTACATTTGTAAATTTTTCAGCAAACCTTCTATAGTAGCCAACATGTCTAAGGAAACTTCAAGCTCCCTTTGATTGGTTGGTGGGGCTAGCTTTGAATGACTTCAATCTTCACCAGATCAACTTTAATTCCTGTAGCAGAAGCATGATGACCCAAAAAAATACTTTCATTCATAATCATAAAACATTTTTCATTACTTAATGAGAGATTAGTTTCTCTACATCTCTACAAAAGTTTCTCAATCTTATGTAAAGTTTCCTCAAAAGTATGACCCATGATTGTAAAGACATCAATATAAACCTATATGCAATCATGCAAAAGATCAGAGAAAATACCAAGGATCGCCCACTAGAATGTGGTTGGTGCATGAAATAGACCAAATGGTAATACGATATATGCATAGGTGCCCCAGGGACATGCGAATGTAGTATTTTCATGGTCATCCAGAGCTATACTAATCTGATTGTACACGTTGAACCCATCTAGGAAGAAAAAACATTCCTTGCTAAAGTGTCCAACACGTGGTCTATAAAAGGCAAGCGAAAGTGATCTTTCAAGGTTGCCTTATTTAGTTCCTTGTAATCCACACACACTCGCCATTTACCATTCTTTTTTAGGACAATAGCCAATAGAGATACCCATTGGCTATCTGAGATAGTATAGATGAACCCTATGTTTAACAATTTCTACAATTCATCTTTCACAATTTCCCTTAAAGCAAGGTTCATCCTCCTTTGTGCTTGTCTCATGGGCCTGGCTTTCTCTTCTATATAAATATGATGAATGCATGTGTCTAGGTGAATGCCTCTCATATCTATGTATTGCCAAGCAAAAGTATCTAAATGTTTTTCCAATGCTTGAATTAACCATTTTCCCTATTCAGGGGTTAAGGCAGAATTAATATTCAATGGTTTTTAGGAAAAATTTCAACTACCTTAGTTCCCCATTCAGTCATGGAATATGTGGGAAATGAAAATAATAAGGTTGAATGCAATTCAGTTGTTGTGCTACACTCATGAAAATCCTACAGATTAGTAATGAAATCTAAATTATGACTAGATTGCTCTTCTTGCTGCAAAAAATTAGAATTAGAAATACAACAATTTATCAGCTTTTCTTATGAATTTTATTTAAGGAAAATCGCTTGGGAGATTATCAAAATTAGTCAGGTACATTCAGAATCATGCTCTTCTTCTTCAACCCAATGTGTTTTTTCTGATCTTAAGATAGGTTGAGCAGGGGGATACAAATTAATTTGCTTCATTTCAACCCCATGATTGATGCTCATGTTTCCAGACCTACACCCTATATAAGAATCTGTTGTGGCTAGCTACGTCTCCCCAAGATCGAGGAATGCCCTCTTAATTTAGTTTTGAGTTGAAGAACATAATGACCTGCAGGGTACTTCTAGGAATCTAATGAGATGACAATGTCTTCTAAGACCCCCTCTTGCTTTACCTTAAACCTATCTGCTAATTCTTACATGGTAGGAGTAGGAAATAAGTCAAAGGTTCCTATTCTAGATAAGGTCTCCATAGTCATCACATTAATGGCTGCACTGAAATCAATTAATGAACACATTGAAGGATTCCTAATATAAGGATAAATGATATTCTAGAGGGGCATAGGATTGATACATCCAACATGGGGTTCGCCTTTGGGAACCTCATACATTGGAGAAAAAAATTATGCTGGAAACGAAAATTGAAAGAAAAATTATGGCAACAAGGAAGCATGCCACTCAAAAATATGAAGATGGAATTATTACCTCCCCTAGTATTCCACAACCTATAAGGTTGACACCACAACAATTGGAAGAAAAAAAAACGAAACGGTTTTGTTACAATTGTGATAACAAATACACTAAATGTCACAAGTTTGTTGAGAAGAAATTATTTTACATATATTGTGAAAAGGAACAAAAAACTTTAAAACAAGAGGACATATACAAAGAACCAACCCTAGAGAAAGAAAAAATGAATCCCAGGATATATTGTAATAAATTGGTAGGAATTACCACTCCTCAAACTCTCAAGATAGATGGAGATATCAAGAGGAAAAATGTAATAGTGTTGTTTGATTTGGGTAGTGTTAGGTTCCTATACCAATAGGTTTCATTTTTCATGATTGACAGTGGAAGGGCTAAATATGTTAATCATTACAGGATGCAAAGGTTCCATATTTTGTATGCAGACTAGGAAATTTAAAAGATGAAAAGAGGGTATGCCTTAAAATAATAATAAAAAGGAAATAAAATAAATTGGTCAGAAAGAATAGTGAAAATGAACCCCAAATCAAAGACCAGGAAAGTGGCTAGTCAAAATGCCACTGTTATGTTGTTTTACAAATTTGCAATGTGCAAAACGTACCAAATTTGATGGATGGCCCAACAGTTTAATCTAGACCATGCCATGTTTTGATTTGATGTTGTAGAATAGAGAAAGAATACCTATCCAAACAATTCAAGCTTGGCAGATGACTAGCTATGTAGAGAGTTTAAAGAGCCCAACTACTTAATTTGGGCCCTTGGAAGAGATAAGGGTACATTTAGATAGGAGGGCAGTCAAAAGAAAAGAGGATAATCAAGGTTTGCAAATCTAAGTGCACCCATTCAAAAGGAAGAGAAAATGTTAGGTGTATTACGCTGAGTAGGTAGTTTTAGTTTGCAGAAGCAAGTGTGTGATCATTAGTGGTCTTAACAAGAAGCAATCATTTAATCAATGACACAAGTACCAAGCCAGTTGCTTGATGGTACAACAGTGGAAGCATGACTAATTCCCCTCTATTTCCCCAAATATCACTTACTAACATTCTCTCAAGGACCCTTGGGATCTTCCCAATAGTCCTCTTTCACTCCATTTTGCATGAAATATCAAGTTGACATCTGAGTTGACTTAGTGAAAAGAAGCCACATTTCTTGTGTAAACATCTTCATTCCACATTCCATTCATTTCCTATGTCTAAGTTTCACTTCATCTACTTAGCATTTCCCCCTACATTTTCACCTCACTAAGTCATATTAACATCTAATTTTACTATTTAGCTCCCTAAGTTAGTTCCCTATCCCTAGTTCTACAAAAAACTATATAAAATTCCAAAAAATATTACATATCCTACCCTAAAAAGAACTATAGCTTTGTAACATAGTTTTGGGAGATATTAGTCCATTTGGGACTAATATGAACCCTTCCGTATCCTAATCCGAAGTTACTTTAACCTCTGGTTAAAGTAATAACCATGGTAACCCCCGCTTATTAAACTTCATTGTTCCCCCCCCCACCCCGCGCTCATGTCTAAACTTTGTTTAAACATTTAAATAAATGTTAAACGAGTGCGTACACACAAAAACCTTTGCTAACCAACATTTTAATGCACTCTCGATAATTATTTAAATATTATATATCTGGCGGGTCCCGCCTTTAACCATCCGCCGTCCCATTAACCCGCCAGTCATCTGATGGCCTGCGCTCCTGATCCAAGGGTGGGCGGTAAATACCACATGCCGATATGCTGGAGGTTAATGTCCGGGCGATGGGCAATTTCCCTGTCGTACCCTCGCAACGCGTCGGCCTCTCAGCATGTTCGGAGGCCCCTCCCCCAATACTGCCACCGCTAAAAAGAGGTGCAGGGAGAAACCACAAACCGACCCCACCCTGACGTCAGCACCACGTCACCGTGAAGTCATATCTGCGTCAGCCTGCCACTGCCCAATGTCAGTGCCACATCACCTACTCGCATCATCACACCACCAACCTGTCAGACTCCACATCATCCTGCCGTACCCGGGACCCGCTGATGACGTCATGCTGACATCATAGAAAAAAGCGCCAAAAGCTCCAAAAGTTCTAAATTTGCATAAAATAACACAAAAAGCATTGTTTTTATGTCATTTTCGTTGGTTATTTTGGGAGCGCCACGCATGCTTTCAATGTCGATTTGCTTCCCAACCTGGAATTTAGCCATCCAAGCTACTACCGCCTGCAAATTCAACTCAATTGCTCGCCATTATATTAGCTCAGCACCCTCGATGCCATAAAAAACCAGGTATTTGCCCAAATTCACCTATGTGCCCCTGTTTTCACCGTTTTCTCCTTTTCACTTGCATAAAACTCTGCAACTTACCAAACTAAAGACACTAAAGTACCTAAATGCTACCTAAAATCCTCCAATTAACCCTCTGTTTGAAGAACGCTCTGTGAACCCGCACCCACTTGCAAAATTTACCATTAAAACATTGTTTTAAAGGTTCGTATTGCCGGAAAAAGATTCATACGGCTGTGCATTTCCCCCTATTACCATAATCCTCTCCAAAAATCCCATATTCAACTAAAAAGCCATCCCTATTCCCTCTGCAGTTTACCCACACAATCTATCAACCCAGTGAAGTTATCAAAGAAGGGAAAAGCTTGCTTGAAATCTGTAAATTGGCCTCTTTTGGATAGCTACAGACAATGAAGACTACTGCCTCAGTTCAACTCAATTTCCTGCTCCTTTGCAAATACTCAAAAGTGATTTTCCTTAGTCTGCTCTTTCACTAATCTTCACTCGAAGTACAAACACAAAAAACTTCAAAATGGCCATTCCAACAGCTCTGAGTGTCACTCCTATGAATCCAACAAACAAGGAGCTCGAGGCCCTGCCTCTTGCTGATAAGGATTACCTCATTCAAGATTTAGTTGGGGACATAAATCACTTACAGACCTTCTACCAATTAAGAAACAGCTTTCTAAACAACTGTGACATGTATGGCATATGGGAATCTAATTTGCCTATTTACTTTCTTCCTTCTGTTAATATTTTTCCTGAGATCATCCACTTATGTGCTGAGAACTATGACCCAACTCAGAGGGCTATTAAATCTCCATCTGGAAGCATACTTTTTCATATTACTCCTGACTCCATCAACCAGATGCTTAGACTCAAACAGAGTCAATTATTCTTCCCTTTCTCTATGAACTACTTGCTTTATAAAAGCTCCGAGCTCTCCAGCTCTGAAATTGAAAGAATTGACAAGACATTCATGAGCGCAAACTACCAACCTACAGGACCACCTCCATTCCTATATGTCCATTTCAATGAAGTAGGCAAACTGATAGTTGATATGATCTCCTATGTGTTGGGTTTTAAAACAAGTGAGCACGTTGATGAAACAATGTTGGTTTTATTATCTACATACAGTCTAGGACAGCCCCCTACTTACAAGTATAATTATGCCAAATTCATAGCCAACAAAATACATGACCAGCTATTGGAACTGGACAGGGACGGAGTCTTTAAATATTCATCATATATCTATCATTTGTTCACGTATTACCAGTCTGAATGCTTCCAATGCCCTATCAAGAAGTTGGATTCTAAAGGTGAAAGAAGGCATGTCATCTTTTGGTCATCATTTTTCCATGAGGTTCAAAACTCTCCATTTTCTTATTGTGAGTTCATTGACCAATTTGTCTATCCAGTCTCTTGTCTCCTAATGAGATCCCCTCCTCCTAGAATATCATATGACATACAAAATATATTACAGTTGTCCATGAACTACAAAATAGGTGATTGGTATCTCTACCAAAATCACACTATCTTTAGGATTTATGGCCGTGAGCTTCGTCCCTACAGGCTCCCAAGATATGTACCCATGAGATTGTTTGCTTTGGAGTACTATAGGCAACTCATTAATTCTGATCTCACTCATTTTCATAGTGCTAAGAAGAAAGCTCACCTCAAATTCAGAGACCATTTGGGCCCCTTCATTATGAACAAAAAGGAGGGCTAGCAAGATGCTGATCAAATATTGAGGGACAAATATGAGTTAAAAAGGAGCTTCTGGTGGGTCCCTTATGACCTAGAGGGTTTTATCAGTGCCAGAAGAGTTAAATACAAGCTATTGGCCTATGACCACTGCAAAATTCCACAAATTGAACAATATGACAATAAAGATGAGTGGGTACAAGACACATTAGATGAGGAATTGAGCCAGGAAGAAATTATGGAGGGAAATGTCAAAGATTTAGAAAAAAACCATTGACTTGGATTCTTCTGACTAGGTAACATTCAAGCTGCCACACCAAGTTGGAGAGGGCACATCTACTGCTGCAGCTTCACAAGTTGCCCAAGGAGCATCTACATCAGGAACAGGTACAGCTAAAGGAAAAGAGCCAATGGATATAGAACAAGGAATGGTCACAGAACATCCTGCCCCCTCAAAGGAGCAAACTCAAGAAAAAACTCCTTCACAACAAACAGAGGCACTGCAAATACCTATTTTGAAAACTACGACAAATGAGGAAAGAGGTAAGAAAAGGGACAGGGGAGAAACCACACCTCCAAGTGGATCAGCACAACAACCTGAAGCCAAGAGGCAGAGAATTGATCCTCAAGTTGAGGAAGAGACTAATGAAGAAACCATAGAAAGCCTGAGGAAGGAGAGAGAAACTAGCCAACAAACAGCTACCAACTCATTCCAGCAGGGGCTAGGCAGGCAGCATAGTACAGAGGTGTCTTCCCCAAGACAACGAAGCAAAAACCCATCTAGCATCAAAGGAACTTTCAAGGAAATCAAGGCTTAGAATGAGCTATTGAGAATACAGCTGTATGATCAATTCTTGAAAACAACACCCTCAAAACAGAAAAGATTGATGGCAGCTTACGATATCAAGGAGGAACAAATGATTCTAACTCATTTTAAACCTACAGTTCCACAGCCCAAAACAACTGCAGACTACATAAGGACAAATCTAGAAATCCTCTCCAAGGACATACATCCAATGGATCAAATAGAACTACATAAGCAAACAGGAGAAATAGTCTATGCTACTCTAGCAGACAAGGCCATGTTGGCACATCAGCTGAAAGAATCATTAAAGAACACAAATACTTAGCTAGATTTGGAGAGGATGTCCTCCTCAACCAAAGACAATAGAATAAAAACATTGGAGGACATTATCGTAGACCTAGGGCATGATCCTACGGACCCCAAGGGCATCAGGGCCCTTATGAATAAAAAAGAGGATGATATTGCTGCACTCAGAAAACAAGCAAAACTGCCTACAACCATCCACTCTCAAATTGCAGAGCTTGTGAAAGAAAAAGAAATTGATGACACCATGGATCTGCTCATGAGGGTGAACCAAAGAATACTACAGATGGAGGAAGAATTGGAGAGATCATTGCAAGGCAAGCAAGGAGAGTCTACCTCCCAGCCACCTCAAACAGCTCCAACTATTGTCACTGATCCTCCCACACAAGCAGCAACAATCCCTCTTGTTATTTCAGCATCCACAACAACTACATCAACTACGGATGCTACAACAGTAACAACAACACCTGAATCTAGCATGAGTATGGAAGACATGATGAAAGCAGTCAAAGAGCTAGAAATTCAGGTGACAGAGGTGAAAGAGGCCAAAGAAAAGTTAGCCAAGCTAGAGGCAAACTATGACAAGTCTAAGATGACTGTGGCTGAGAAGCAAAGGGAGATAAAAGCCTTGGATAGCTGAATAAAGGCCTTAGAAAAAGAACTGGCTCTAGACAAAACTCTAGCAGAAATTAAAAAGATTTTGTGGGCCAAAATTGGTAATCAAGCAGTGACCAATGGCGATCAATTTAGGCCATACATGAGCAAATAGAGTTGATAGGCATAGCTCAATTTGAAACTCAGAGGGCCAGAGCAGCATTGGGGATTATGCCTGAACAAGCCAATAAAATGATCCATTTCTTGAACACTCATACAAAAGAGGAATTGGCAGTATTGAATATCAAAAGTAGGACATATACTATCTTGACAACATAAAAGGTGTTGACTTTGAGAAATTTTGTGCAGACACTAGAAAGGAAGTGTTAGGAAATGCAGGCAGAAATTAATGATTTTAAGATAAAAATAACAGCATTGCAGACCAGAGGATTACCCAGCCTATTGACTAGGGCTGGAAAATTACTATCCTGTGAACATTATACTTCCGGAATCAATAACTATGTTGCAAATCAGATTACAGCCTCTTCAAGTTCTTCAAAGGAAGCAGGACTTCCCTCTAGGCAATCTCTTTATGACAAATTGGAAGACCTGTTTTATATTGAGCATGAAATCAATCATCTGTTTGAGGTCCCACCAAATTTCTATAGATACATAGAGGCTGATGAAACACTAATAAAGATAAGAAGACATTAGCTACCCCCAGATGATTGGTGGCAAGCAATGCTAGAAATTTTGCCCAGGTAATTTTGGTCTTTTTCTCGTTCTTCAGATTCAGTTTTTGGTCAGCTAAAGGTCAGTAAGGTTGAGTACGCAGACACCCAACAAAGTAGGAACACAATAGGAAGATGAAAGTCAGAGCAATGACTCAGCAAAGCAGCATGGCAGCAAGCCCAAAACACAAATTAAAAGTGCAGCCTCAGCCGACTCAGTTGGTCCCAAAAAAGTCAAACTTTTTTGGCAAATGGACAGCTAGCATACCAACAATACTACAGCATTTATTTCCTCCATCTACTTCCTTGAAGAGTTGGTGATGTAATTTATTGAATGAAGACTCATCGACTAGATATTTTTGTATCTCATTTTGTATATATACATCCCCATAGAATGTATTTGGGGTTGGTGATTTTCTTTCTGAAACTGCGCTGTAACATATCAGATTGTATTAATACAAAGTGTTGTTGAAGTTCACTGTGTCTAAATCATCTGAAGGTGGATTGGATGTTCTAGGACTTGCTACAGAATTCCTGTGTCATGCTATGGAACAATAAGTTATACTAAATTGTGTTTTATGTTCTCTATATTCGTAAATACCATCTCTGTTTCATGATCTTGATAATAGAGAAGAAGAATAGCATAGGATTTGTTTGAATGCACCTTATGTTCAATCTCTGCTGTCAATTATGTTTTCTTTAGAATTAGTCATGAATATGAATTCTTAACTGCTCATGTTTGCACTAATTCTTCCATTTTGAATACTGTTTAGGAAATTCTTAATTTCTCCTACACATTATTCATACACTTTCCCTTTTCCAGTATGATGAAAGATTCTTGACTAACTTTCATTCCTTGACTTCATACCATCATTACCAGATTTGGAAGTTGTTCCTAGCTTGCCTATCCTGCTCTATGGTACTACCTCTTCACCAAGAAACCCTTTCAAAGATTACACTTTCAATGACTCCACTGCCCAATGGAAAAAACAGTTACATACTTACACCCCAGCTCCATCTGAGTTCACCATCCAACAAACTTAAAACCAAAACCTATTCATCATAACTAGCCTAAAACACTCCAAAACAAAGCTAAAATTACAAAGAGAGAGCTCCTCTCTAGTTGCAGGTAGACTAGGACCTACAACTAAAAGATTGGTTAGTGGTTACCTCGGCCGTATTCTTTACAGGAAGCAGGGAACAACCTGAGTGATAACAGGTAGTACCCATAATATTATTCATTGTAAGATAGCCAAGGAATGGAATTGCTTCATATACCAACACCAGAGTTTCAAGTGATGGTTTCAAATGGAGGAGCTATAAATTTCTCTGGAAAGTGCCATAATATCAAGCCAACTATGGGGGAATATGTATTGAATACTACAATTCACTCAATTCCAATTGGTGGTGTTGATGTTTTAGTAGGAGTCTAATGGTTACTATCTTTGTGTATGACAACTTAATTTTAAAGAACTTTTCTTGATTTTTTTTTGGCAAGGAAAGGATTTTGAATTAAGGGGTATTGAAGGGAAACCGGGAAAGCTAATTAGCACTAATGGCATGAAAAATATTCTAAAGAAAAAATAATGGGGCATAATATACACAATTATGTTCACTAGATGTTCAAACATCAAAATCATTTATTTCTCCAGATCTCTGAAACGTCTTTGACAATCATTAAAAGGTAATTGGCACTCCGAAAGGCCTCCAACATATTCGTGATCATTATCGTTCTATTCATTTGATTCCAAGAACTGTTCCTCCAAACATCACGCCTTAGAGATATCCTATGCACAAAAGAGTGAAATTTAACATATGGTTGCAAAAATGCTAGAGGCTAGTATAATTCAACCTAGTCAAAGTTCTTTCTCTACTAGAGTAGTATTGGTGCACAAGTAGGATGGATCATGGTGCATGTGTCTGGATTATAGGGAGCTTAGAAACCTCACTATTAAACATAAATTTTCCATTCCTATCATTAATGAATTAATGGATGAATTACATGGATCAATTTACTTCACCAGGTTGGATCTCCATTCAAGATATCATGAAATAAGAATGAAGACTAAAGACATTCTGAAAACAAAATTTATAACTCATGAGAGCCATTATGAATTTTTTTTCATGCCTTTTGGAAATACCAATGCACCATCTATATTTCAAGGTTTGATGAATTTCATTTTCAAACCCTTAGGAAATATTTGTGAGTATTTTTTAATGATATACTGATCTATAGAAACTCTTGGAAGGATCATGTTCAACATTTTGATAGGGTGCTCAAACTATTGGAGGAGAAACCATTATATGGAAAAACCTCAAAATGTTTGTTTCGAGTACAGGGGGTGGAATATATGGGTCATAATGTATCTCATGAAGGTGTTAAGGAACAACCTATCAAAATTAAATCCATTAAGGAATGGAAAATACCAACATCCATAAAGCATCTATGAGGATGTCATGGGTTGGCAGGGTTTCATCACAAGGTTGTTAAGAATTGTGGAAGAATAGAAACACCTCTAACAACATTATTGAAGAAAGATGCATTTTCTTGGACTCCATCAGCAACTAAGGGCTTTGAGAATCTTAAACAAGCAATGTGCCAAGCACTAGCCTTATCTAGGCCAAAGTACACAAAAACCTTTAGTGTGGAACGCGATGCTGAATGAAATAGAATTATCGTTGTTTTAGTGTAAGAGGGAAGACTCGTTTCTTTTGAAAGTCATCCAGTCAAAGGAAAGTATTTACCCAAAACTATCTATGAGAAGGAAATGTTGGAAATACCACGTGCGCTTAAGAAATGACGATCTCATGTAATGGGAAGCCACTTCAAGGTGAAAAAGGATCACGATAATATTAAATGCTTTTTATAACAAAGAATATATTTAGAAGAGGATAAAAAATGGTTCACAAAAATGTTGGGTTATGACGTTGAAATCATTTACAATAAAGGGAAGAAAAATGTTGTTCCAGATGCACACTCAAAAAAGGATGAGGATGTAGAATTATTTATTTATGTAATTTATTTATCCAACCATATTGGATAACCAAGGCAGGAGATGAATTGCAGAATGATGTAGAAGTGTGGGAACTCATTAAGAAGTTGCACCAAGATCGTCGTTGTGTCAAATTATAGCCTTATAATTTGATTAGCAGAATTCATCAACCCAGGGCATGTAAGCTTGTGAGATGTACACAAAACATATGTAGGCTTAACATTGTAAGTGTTGATTAACCTAACTATCCAAACATAAAAGTCCAATGAATCTTTTGTGCATCAATCACTTAGAACCAAAGGCTATAGAGTGGATCAAACTTCCCTCTATAGCACTAGAGATTGTTGATGATGATTAGGAAAATATATATAAATCAACTTACAACAAATTCAGAAATTCAATAAATCATTAGAAATCAAATATTCATTACATGAATTAGACACAAGAACAAGAAACTAGTCCATTTAATACAGTTCTACTGATATATTAGAAAGAGTGCATTAGTTGTAAAATAACTTATTGCTACATAACAAAAATAAAATGCATAAATCACTAAACTATGGGAGTTGTAAGCAGATGGGGCCCTCCCTTACTGACAACCCCTTCAAATTAGATGAGCTTACTCACTGAAATAGACAAAGCATTTATCTTTTTATTAATTTGAAAATATATACAATCGAGTATAATCTGATATAGATTCTTAGATGAAACCAACCCAAAAACCTCCTATCATAAAAACTAGGACATATTTATACATTTACAGAAGCCCATATATGGCTGGAAGTAAAGGAGACTACTAATCTAAGTCGTTGGTTAACAGAAATGTAACAAAATATTGAATTCATCCATGTTTGGTCTAATCCATGATTCAAAGCATGGATTAGATGAAATTCGTTACATGGTTGTAGCTTTTCTCCAAACGGCTAATGAGAGAAGGTTCCTGAATCTAGGCAGTGTTGTTGGAAGATCTGAAATGGCTAAAAGGACATCAACCATAGGTGATATATTCGCCACAAAAACCATGTTCCCATTTGATTTAGATATTCATGGAACATGGCTAACCACCGATGTTACTGCAGGAAATCCAGTTGGTTACAGGAAATTTGTGACTATATGAATTCAAAAGTGTTTACATGAAATAGGATCGCACATCTGTGTAGGAATTACTGGCTTGTTTCTGAACCAAAACAAATCTACACAAGAACTAAAGATTAGTTTCCATGGAAATTAAATAAAGAATACATAGCTGTAAGGAATACACAAAGTTAAGGTAAATTACACTTTTTAATGCTAATTTTCATACATTCATCCTACTGCCCCCTTTTGGCAAAAACATAAGTAGTATAACCCAAATAGGAATAATAGTGGTTAAAGATAGTTCAAAATGGGAGAGGTAAAGTATGGAAAAGGGTGTTAGAATTGGGCAAAACTAAGCCCCAACATCTATCCCACACCTAGCTCCTTGCATGCCCCTTATGCAAGTGAAAATGTTGCATCTTACCCAAAAGAAAAGGAAATCATTCCCTCTATTGAGCTCCAGCTACTACAACCAACACATATGCCACTTCTACAAACTTGTCCAACTAGTTACCACTGGATTCTATAGGAATTTGAGCCTTGTATAATTCGTTCTTCCTTTTCATATGGTCGATCGTAGCCTTCCTTATTTTCATAATTTGGGCTGGTTTCTTCACCCACTCTTCGTGTTCTTTTTGTATACACAATTTTGTCCTCCTTCAGGGTCTCATTTTCCTTTCTCAAGGCTCTCTCTGAAATGGTGAGTTCGGTGATGATTTCTTCCAATTCCTGCAGAGACTGTCTCTTTTGAGGAGTGACCTCCCATTCTTGATATCCATGGAGAGATTGAGGGGACCCAAGGTCCTCTTCTTCTTGTTGTTCTCCTTCTGTGTTATTCCCACTTCCATGCAATGGGGAGTCCTAAAAGAACATCGCTTCTTTGGTAATAAAAACTAGGACATAATTTATAAATTTACAGAAGCCCATATATCGCTCAAAGTAAAGGAGACTACTAATCTAAGTCGTTGGCTAGAAGAATTGTTACAAAATATTGAATTCATCCATATTGGGTGTAATCCATGACTCAAAGCATGGATTAGGTGAAATTTATTACATGGTTTTAGCTTTTCTCCAAATGGCTAACGGGAGAAGGTTCCTGAATCTGGGCAGTGTTGTTGGAAAATCTAAAATGGCCAATAGGACAATTGTGATATATTTCCCAGAAAACCCATGTTCCCATTTTATTTAGATATTCATGGAACATGGCTATCCACCGATGTCTTTGTAGGAAATCTGTGACTGTATGAATTCCAAAGTGTTTATAGGAAATACTATCGCACATCTGTTTATAGGAATTTTGGCTTGTTTTTTAATTAAAACAAATCTACACAAGAACTAAAGATCAGTTCCTATGGTAATTAAATAAAGAACATATAGTTGTAAGGAATACACAAAGTTAAGGTAAATTACGCTTTTTAATGCTAATTTGCATACCTTCATCCTACTGCACCCTTTTGGCAAAGTCATAAGTATTATAACTGAAATAGGAATAATATGGGTTAAATATAGTTCAAAACAAGAGAGGTAAAGTATGGAAAAGGGTGTTAGAATTGGGAAAATAACCCCCAACATATCTTTAACACCTAGCTCCTTGCTCTTTGTATCCTCATAATGTGCTATCATTTCCTCCGTGAAAATTGACCACGTAACAAGTTGTTTACGAGAACAAAGTCCTTCATACCATAAAAATTGGTCCAGTTCTAAATATGAAGATGCAATACATACCTTTTGTAATAGTTGTACACCATTTAGATCAAAATATTGCTCCATCTCAAGTATCCAATTTACCAGATCCTTGCCATCAAACTTCCTCATCTTGCTTTTTCTTGATTTTAGGAGCTCGATCTTGAAATGACTGTAACTCTGTATTTTCGGATATTTAAGTTCTAAAATTGTGACCTGTAGTAGGCCTCTGTGTTCTCTTTCCAATGCTAATAGTCTGATCCAAATTCAATTCTCAAAGAAAGAGTTATGCACAATCTCCCACAGTGACTTGATTACAGACTAGTTCAGTACAGTGAACTTGTACGACGTGCCACGAGTCATTGCTTTGACCTTTAGCTCTGAAAAATATATAGACGAAACTATAGTTCGTCTTCTTTCCCCTCCTTCTGAGGAAATTTCCATCCAATTCTCAGAGAAAAAGTTATGACGATTTTCCCCAGGTCACCTGTTTGGAATGTAATTTAGGCATCCACAAAAATCCCAACTTCCTCAAATCATATTTCCGCAAATATACCGTAAAAAACTCTGAAATTTGGACCCATGATTTAGCGTGATGTCTTATCAAATGGGTGTGTTTTTCAACTTCTGAAACGTCGCAGGAAAAAAGTTATAGCGAACATGCCACGATGACCCGTTTGGAGCAGTGAAACCCTAGAATCCAAAGCTCTGATACCAAATGTTATGTAACCAGCTCAAGAAAAAGATAGAAAAGATAGATCAACGCCTTAGAATTCAGCATCTTCAAGGGGGAAACCTCCTTTACATTACATAAAGGAACAATTCTTTGATGATACAAATGAAAGGACCTCCTTTCTATATATAGGAGTCTAAGGGGCCATAACATAATCAGATCCGACATAACAATAATAATGTAAGGGCACAATAATAACAATAGTGGGCTTCTATGGGGCACAATAGTAATAATATGGGCATTACATGCGTACATCAATATAATAAGTGGGTTGTACTAATAACAATAAGGAGTTACACTAGTAGTATAGGGGCATAACATTTCTCTACTCTAGTAGTACTAGTGCATAAGAAGGATGGATCATGAAGCATGTCTCTGGATTATAGAGATCTTAGAAACCTCACTATTAAATATAAATTTTCCATTCCTATCATTAATTAATTATTGGATGAATTACATGGATCTATTTACTTCACCAGGTTGGATCTCCATTCAGGATATCATCAAATAAGAGTGAAGACTAAAGACATTCTGAAAACAACATTTATAACTCATGAGGGTCACTATGAATTTTTTTCATGCCTTTTTGAAATAACAATGCACCATCTATATTTCAAGGTTTGATGAATTCCATTTTCAAGCCCTTAGGAAGTTTGTATTAGTATTTTCTAATGATATACTAGTCTATAGAAACACTTGGAAGGATCATCTTCAACATGTTGATAGGGTGCTCAAACTATTGGAGGAGAAACCATTATATGGAAAACCTCCAAATGTTTCTTTGGTGTATAGGGGGTGGAATATATGGGTCATATTGTATCTCATGAAGGTGTTAAGGAACAACCTATCAAAATTAAATCCATTAAGGAATGAAAAATCCACACATCCATAAAATGTCTATGAGGATTTCTTGGGTTGGTAGGGTTTTGTCAGAAGTTTTCAAGAATTATGGGAGAGTAGAAACACCTCTAAAACAATATTCAAGAAAGATGCATTTTCTTGGACTCCATCAGAAACTAAGGGATTTGAACATCTTAAACAAGCAATGTGCCAAGAACTGGTCTTATCTAGGCCAAAGTACACAAAAACCTTTATTATGGAATGTGATGCCAAAGGAAATAGAATTAGTGTTGTTTTAGTGTAAGAGGGAAGACCCATTTCTTCTTAAATTTGTCCAATGAAAGGAAAGTATTTACCCAAAACTATCTATCAGGAGGAAATGTTGGAAATACTACATGCACTTAAGAAATGATGACCTGATGTAATGGGAAGCCACTTCGAGGTAAAAACAGATCATGATAGTAGTAAATACATTTTATAAAAAATAATATCTTAAAAAGAGGATAAAATTTTTTCACAAAAATGTTGTGTTATGACGTTGAAGTCATTTACAAAAGAGGGAAGTAAAATTTTGTTGTAGATGCACACTCAAAAAAAGGGTGAGGATGTAGAAGTATTTATTTATGCCATTTCTATTATCCAACTAGATTGGATAACCGAGGCAGGGGACAAATTGAAGAATGATGTAGAAGTGTGGGCACTCATTCAGAAGTTGCACCAATATCACTTTTGAGTCAAATTATAGCTTTATAATTCGATTAACAGAAATCATCAACCCAGGGTAGGTAAGTTTGTGAGATGCACAAAAAATAAATGCAGGCTTAAAACTCTAAGTGCTAATTAATCTAACTATCCAATCATACAAAACCAATGATTCTTCATGCATCAATCACTTAGAACCAAAGGCTATAGTGTAGATCAAAGTTCCTTCTACAGCGCTTAAGATTATTGATGATGATTAGGAAAATATATATAAATCAACTTACAAAAAATTCAGAAATTCAATCAATCATTAGAAATCAAATATTCATTACATGAATTCCACACATGAATGGGAAACTAGTTCATTTAATCCAATTCTAGTAATATATTAGAAAGAGTGCATTAGCTATAAAATAAATTATTGCTACATAACAAAAATAAAATGCATAAATCACTAATCTATGGGAGTTGTGAGCAAAGGGGGGCCTCCCTTACCCACAACCCCTTCAAATTAGAAGAGCTTGCTCACTGAAATAGAAAAACCATATATCTTTGTATTAATCTGAAAAAGATACAGTTGAGTATAATCTGATATAAATTCTTAACTGAAACCAAGCCAACAACACCTATCATAAAAAGTAGGTCATAATTTATACATTTACAAAAGCCCACATATGGCTCAAAGTAAAGGAGACTACTAATCTAAGCCATCAGCTAACATAACTATTACAAAATATCAAATTTATCCATACTGGGTGTAATCCATGACTCAAAGCATGGATTAGATGAAATTTGTTACGCGGTTGCAGCTTTTCTCTAAACGGCTAATGAGAGAAGGTTCCTGAATCTGGGCGACGTTGTTGGAAGATTTGAAATGGCCAATAGGACAGCAACCATAGGTGATATATTCCCCAAAAAACCCATGTTCCCATTTTATTTAGATATTCGTGGAACATGGCTAACCACCGATGTTGCTGCAAGAAATTTAGGTAGTCATAAGAAATCCGCGACTGTAGGAAAACCAAAGTGTTTGCAGGAAATAGGATCGCACATCTGTCTACAAGAATTACTAGCTTGTTTCTCAATCAAAACAAATCTACACACTAATTAAATATTAGTTTCCATGGTAATTAAATAAAGAACAGATAGTTGTAAAGAATACTCAGAGTTAAGGTAAATGACACTTTTTAATGCTAATTTGCATACCTTGATCCTACTGCACCCTTTTGGTGAAAACATAAGTATTATAACCAAAATAGGCATAATAGGGGTTAAAGATAGTTCAAAATGGGAGAGGCAAAGTATGGAAAAGGGTGTTAGAATTTGGCAAAACCAAGCCCCAACATCTCTCCACACCTAGCTTCTTGCATGCCCCTTCTGCAAGGAAAAATGTTGTGTCTTACCCAAGAATCAAAAAGGAAATAATTCCTTGTGCTAAGCTCTGCTACTGCAACAAACTCATATGCTACTTCTGACAACTAGTTCAACTAGTTACCACTAGATTCTATAGGAAATCGACCCTTGTAAAATTCATTCTCCCCTTTTATATGGTCGATCCTAGCTTGCTTCTTTTTCATAATTTGTGTTGGTTTCTCGACCCACTCTTCATGTTATTTTTGTATACACAAGTTGTCCTCCTTCAGGGTCTCATTTTCCTTTCTCAAGGCTTTCTTTAAAATGGTGAGCTCAATGATGTTATCTTCCAATTCCTACAGAGACTGTCTCTTTTGTGGGATGACTTTACCTTCCTAATGTCCATGGAGAGATTGAGGGGACCCAAGGTCCTCTTCTTCTTGTTGTTCTCCTTCTGTGTTACTCCTGCTTCCATGCAATGGCGAGTCCTAAAAGGACATCGCTTCTTTGCTAATAAACTAAAATGACTCCATCTTCTTTTTACCTTTGGGTGGGCTATGGTGTTTCTCCTCCTTCTTATCCAGTGTCTCGGGCAATACTTCTACATCCGCAGCATCCTTTATAGTCAGTTAAACAACTTGGCTTCTAGTAAATCATTTTGTAGCGGTGGAAGTGACATTCTTCGACTTCGGATGTTTACCCACAATCTTCCCTGTCACTACCACATCTTCATCTATTTTTTCTTCCTTCCTCCCTAGCGCAAGGGTCTGAGGCTTATTCTTCTTCAATTTTTTGATATGCTTCTTCTCGGTAGGCTTCGAAGATTCGAGGTTGTCCCTTCTTTCCTTCTATACTAGTGGCCTTTGAGTCTATGACTTCTTCTTTGACTTTTCCACTAGTTTTTCCACTATAGAGTCTGAAGGGTCAAATTTTTTATCTTCATATTTTTCTTTTATCTATAGATTGTGGATTTTTCCTCTGTTTAATTGCTGGTGCTTCCTCCATGGAATCTGAGTAATCAGAATCCTCATTTTCTGCAAACTAGTTTTCGGCAAGGAACTCCTCCCATGTTTGCTTTTTGTCTTTCAAAACCTCAATCAAGATGATTCTCACCAGCCCGTGATGATATAGGTTTTCCTCTCAATTGCCCCCCCTCCCCTTGGTAGTCGTCGACATCTTCATCAGTGACATCCTCAAGTAATAGTCTTGTCATGAAAATGGGCGAGGAGTTGAATATGAAATAGGAATGCAAGCTGAAAGCGACATTCACACGCTATGTATTTCTACAAGAAAAACAATAACTTTCAGTAGTTACTTGTCAAGAAATCCTGCAAAACTTCCTTACTCTAGTCAGCATCCGAATTATCTTTATGGAGGATGGATGGGCACAAGCCCTTGTTGAAATGATCGTTCTTAAACTAACATTCTCCCAACTGTGAAATGCCACATGCTCGTGCTATCAAACCCTCGGTCAACTTGAATTGAACATCGCCAACTTCAGCCTTATCACTATTCAAGTTTAGAGGGAAATATTTTGTAGCTTCTGACTTGTGGTCGTCGAATCAGTGCAAAAATGGTAGCCACCCTGCTTTTTCCAATATCACCTTATTACGAGAGTCGGCCTCCACAAACTCAGGCCCTTGCATCTCAAAGTGGGTAGGACACATAATTTTGACATGGTGAAAGACTAGAGGATAGGGCATATGCACCACTTTGGGAATATCAAGTTGAAGCCTTTTAACCGACTCGCATGACAAGGGAGGGCCTATTATAGCAAGTTATCACAAAGCACGAGATTTTTGAGAGGTAGGTCATTATCATGATTAACATCATGATTTGACCTACAGGAAGATATAGGGAGTACATTTATTGGTCTTGTTACAATCATGGTGATCGGGCGAGGACCTAGAGTCATAATGCACCAGGTTATGACTGTGTTTTCCCCCAAGGGTGACCATAGCCAAAAATCATACAAATGTTTAAAAATTAAATCATTAATTAACCTTTACCTCAAGTGTCCTCTCACCAACTGTACTTTAAATTTCTTATATTACAATGGTCTAGTACTCTAAATGACATGTACACGTCCTTTAGATGATAACCCACCTAATAGTTAAATCAAATATATGACTTCATAATTCATGATGCTCTGTCTATTATTTTTTTCTTCAAAAAATGACAGTGTCACTGCAAGAAATGGAACCAGGTTTGATGAGATTTATACAAGAAATGCAACCACGACTGCTGAGTCCTCTAGAAAATCGAACCGTAACTTTCACAACTTCTACAGGAAATCAGACCATGACTTGTGGAATTCTGCAGGAAATTGAACCATCAATCAACACTTTTTCCTTGTTTGTGTATAGCTCACTACACATGAATAAAGGTGTTGATGTTAAATGTGTGATGAGCTCATTATATTACCAGCCATTGGTGTCAGTTATTAATGAATGTGAGGCCCATCACCTTTGATGAGAGCAAGGACCAAGGTACCCTGATGCATACTTTCAGGTGTGAATTAATGTGTTGATGTCCAAACCTCCTATAGGATCCAACAGTCAAGGAACCATAGTGATTCCCCATTGTTGCTGGTGAGATAGCCTGTCATTTTGACATAAAAGCTTCAGGGCATCATAAGACTCTAATCTTGCACCTAGATAACTTTCTTATGTAGATGGGCGAAGATTGTTGGAAGGAGGGCCTTAATAAATCTGACATCAATCCAACATGAGAAATCGAGATTTAATTGAAATTTCTTTTTATCAAGAGGATCCTAAATAACCTACTAAATTGTAATTTTAATGATCCCAGTGCAGTCCATGGTTGCCATATTTCATTCTTAGAGAGTCTCAAATACTTGGGAAAGAAGACTCCAAGGGGGCTCATTTTTCGTAATTAGTCCATTGGGTCTGGAAAAAGAAATAAAAATATACCCAATAGACATTCCTCTCATATTTTAATGAACATGAGGAGGAATAGAGTCAGCTTAGTGTGTCAGGAGGGAATAAGGAAGAGATAGTGAAAGGAATGGTCCATTCTCTCACCATCTCGAACTCTCTTTTCTTCACAATTTCTCCCACGAATTCCTCCCTGGATTGGGTTTTTTATTTAACTTGATTCTATGCCCATTCACCAAGAAGGTAACATTCCCATCATCAATGGTTTTAATAGTAACAGATCCATTATCAAATACTTTCTCAATTTCACAGCGGCCCAGCCAATGTGTGCTAAATTTTCCTTTAATTTTTTTAAATTTTGAATCATTTAACAATGCCCAGTATCCCTCTTTGAACTACTTATTTCTGATGCATTTGCCGTTCAAGTTAGCTCTTTGTTGGTAAATCAAGTCAGTATGCTAAAAAGCTTCTTGCCTAATCTCATCCAACTCATTCAGCTACAAGATTCTTCGTTGTTGAGCTTCATCAAGATCTATACCAAAATCTGCTAACATTTTAAAACTTTTGATCTAAAATTCAATGGGAAATAAAACTTGCCTTCCATACACCAATTCATATGGACAAAATCCTATGGTATTTCTTCATGTGGTTGTGTAGGCCCGTAATGCTTTAGGAAGTCAGTCAAACCAATCCTTCTTATGTAATTTCACTGTCTTTGTTAGGATTATCTCCAACACCTTATTTGTTGATTCCACATGCCCATTGGACTGTGGATGATAAGGGATGGACTTCCGATGAGTAATGTGATATTTTTGCACAATTCTTGATATAATATTTAACACGGACTGAATACCTTGATTAGTGGCTATTTCCCTAGTTACCCCAAATCATACAAAAATATCAAGAAAAAGAAAATCTACCACTGTTTTATTTATTTCTCTAGGTAGTGCTCTTGCCTCCACCCACTTCATAACATAATGAGTACAAACTAAAATTTACTTCATACGTTTGGACATAGGGTTGATGGGGCCTACAAAATGAAGAGCCCAGCTATAAAAAGGTTCTATAAGAAATTGTGGCTGTAAAAGCATCTCATCTCATTGTATAGGCCACCCCATTCTTTCGTAATTGTCACACTTTCGGACATATTCCCTTGCAGCTTTGAAAAGACTTGGCCAATAGTAACCCAAGAGAAGGATCTTGTAGGTTGTCTTCTTCTCTACAAAATGTCCTCTACACACTTCATCATGACAGGCTCTCAACATGTAATAGATCTCATCTTCCCAGACACACCTATGGATAATCAAATCAGGTCTAGTGAAAAAATGATCTCCCCTAATCCAAGAGTAATCAACACTTTTTCTAGTAATTCTCTTTTTCTAATTAGATGAAAAGTAAGGAGGCAACTTACCTGTAGCAATGTAATTGGCCATGTCTAGAAACCAAATTGTTTTAATAGAAATAGAAAACAAATGTTCATCAGGAAAGCTATCATTAAGAGGAACATCCTCACCTGCATGGTTGAGTCTAGATAAGAAATCAACTACCTGATTTTCCTTTCCAGGCCTATCCAATAATGTGATGTTAAATTCCTGCAGCCACAAACGCCCCCTTGTAATCTTGCCTTTAGTAGCTGGTTTATTCATGAGATATCAAATGGTAGAGTCATCAGTGTGTACAAAAATTTTATAGTCCAGGTTGTAATGTCTAAACTTATTAATAGCATAAATAACAAGGAATTCTTTTCTTATTACCTTGTAATTCAACTCTGCAGTAGTTAATTTTTTACTAACATAATAAATAGCATGGTTTACAATATCCTCCTTTTCTCCCAATGCTACTCCTATTGTTGAATCAGAGGCATTAGTGGAAATATGAGAAGGCAATTTCCAATCTGGGCCTCTCAAGGCAAGTGCTGAAGAAGGCTTTTCCTTCAGTGTATCAAATGCAGCTGATACTGATCATTGCAATGAAATTCATGTTCTTTAGTCAATAATTTAAATAATGGAGAGGCTACATTTGTAAATTTTTCAGCAAACCTTCTATAGTAGCCAACATGTCTAAGGAAACTTCAGGCTCCCTTTGATTGGTTGGTGGGGCTAGCTTTGCAATGACTTCAATCTTCACTGGATCAACTTTAATTCCTGTAGCAGAAGCATGATGACCCAAAACAATACTTTCATTCATAATCATAAATCATTTTTCATTACTTAATGAGAGATTAGTTTCTCTACATCTCTACAAAAATTTCTCAATCTTATGTAAAGTTTCCTCAAAAGTATGACCCATGATTGTAAAGGCATCAATATAAACCTATATGCAATCATTCAAAAGACCAGATAAAATACCAATGATCTCCCACTAGAATGTGGTTGGTGCATGACATAGACCAAATGACAATACGATATATGCATAGGTGCCCCAGGGACATGCGAATGTAGTATTTTCATCGTCTTCCAGAGCTATACTAATCTGATTGTACCCATTGAACCCATCTAGGAAGAAAAAAAAATTCCTTGCTAAAGTGTCCAACACGTGGTCTATAAAAGGCAAGAGAAAGTGATCTTTCAAGGTTTCCTTATTTAGTTCCCTGTAATCCACACACACTCGCAATTTACCATTCTTTTTTAGGACAATAACCAATAGAGATACCCATTGGCTATAGATAGGATAGATGAACCCTATGTTTAACAATTTCTACAATTCATCTTTCACAATTTCCCTTAAAGCAAGGTCATCCTCCTTTGTGCTTTTCTCATGGGCCTGGCATTCTCTTCTATATAAATATGATGAATGCATGTGTCTAGGTGAATGCCTCTCATATCTATGTATTCCCAAGCAAAAGTATCTAAATGTTTTTCCAATGCTTGAATTAACCAATTTCCTTGTTCAGGGGTTAAGGCAGAATTAATATTCAATGGTTTTTAGGAAAATTTTCAACTACCTTAGTTCCCCATTCAGTCATGGAATATGCGGGAAATGAAAATAATAAGGTTGAATGCAATTCAGTTGTTGTGCTACACTCATGAAAATCCTACAGATTAGTAATGAAATCTAAATTATGACTAGATTGCTCTTCTTGCTGCAAAAAATTAGGATTAGAAATACAACAATTTATCAGCTTTTCTTATGAATTTTATTTAAGGAAAATGGCTTGGGAGATTATCAAAATTAGTCAGGTACATTCAGAATCATGCTCTTCTTCTTCAGCCCAATGTGTGTTTTCTGATCTTAAGATAGGTTGAGCAAGCAGATACAAATTAATTTGCTTCATTTCAACCCCATGATTAATGCTCATGTTTCTAGACCTACACCCTATATAAGCATCTGTTGTGGCTAGCCACGTCTCCCCAAGATCGAGGAATGCCCTCTTAATTTAGTTTTGGGTTGAAGAACATAATGACCTACAGGGTACTTCTAGGAATCTAATGAGATGACAATGTCTTCTAAGACCCCCTCTCACTTTACCTTAAACCTATCTTCTCTTACATGGTAGGAGTAGGCAATAAGTCAAAGGTTCCTATTCTAGATAAGGTCTCGATATTCATCACATTAATGGCTACACTGAAATCAATTAATGAACACATTGAAGGATTCCTAATATAAGGATAAATGATATTCTAGAGGGGCATAGGATTGATACATCCAACATGAGGTTCGCCTTTGGGAACCTCATACATTGGAGAAAAAATTTATGCTGGAAACGAAAATTGAAAGAAAAATTATGGCAACAAGGAAGCATGCCACTAAAAAATATGAAGATGGAATAATTACCTCCCCTAGTATTCCACAACCTATAAGGTTGACACCACAACAATTGGAAGAAAAAAAAACGAAAGGGTTTTGTTACAATTGTGATAAAAAATACACTAAAGGTCACAAGTTTGTTGAGAAGAAATTATTTTACTTATATTGTGAAAAGGAAGAAGAAAAGGAACAAGAAACTTTAAAACAAGAGGACATATACAAAGAACCAACCCTAGAGAAAGAAAAAATGAATCCCACCATATATTGTAATAAATTGGTAGGAATTGCCCATGGGGCTTTGGATTGACGGTGAATGAGTGCGCTGTTAAATCACTCCTTGCGATAGGTCACTAGTTCAAATCCCCCGTGGGTACTTAGGTTAGTCTTAACATAGAAAAAAAAGAAAAAAAAAAAAATTGGTAGGAATTACCACTCCTCACACTCTCAAGATAGATGGAGATATCAAGAGGAAAAATGTAATAGTGTTGATTGATTTGGGTAGTGTTAGGTTCCTATACCAATAGGTTTAATTTTTCATGATTGACAGTGGAAGGGCTAAATATGTTAATCATTGCAAGCTACAAAGGTTCCATATTTTGTATGCAGACTAGGAAATTTAAAAGATGAAAAGAGGGTATGCCTTAAAAGAATAACCAAAAGGAAATAAAATCAACTGGTCAGAAAGAATAGTGAAAATGAACCCCAAATCAAAGACCAGGAAAGTGGCTAGTCAAAATGCCACTGTTATGTTGTTTTGCAAATTTGCAATGTGCAAAAGGTACCAAATTTGATGGATGGCCCAACAGTTTAATCCGGACCATGCCATGTTTTGAATTGCTATTGTAGAATAGACAAATAATACCTGTCCAAACAATTCAAGCTTGGCAGATGACTAGCTATGTAGAGAATTTAAAGAGCCCAACTACTTAATCTGGGCCCTTGGAAGAGATAAGGGTACATTTAGATAGGAGGGCAGTCAAAAGAAAAGAGGATAATCAAGGTTTGCAAATCTAAGTGCACCCATTCAAAAGGAAGAGAAAATGTTAGGTGTATTAGGCTGAGTAGGTAGTTTTAGGTTGCAGAAGCAAGTGTGTGATCATTAGTGGTCTTAACAAGAAGCAATCATTTCACCAATGACATAAGTACCAAGCCAGTTGCTTGATGGTACAATAGTGGAAGCATGACTAATTCCCCTCTATTTCCCCAAAGATCACTTACTAACATTCTCTCAAGGACCCTTGGGATCCGCCCAATAGTCCTCTTTCACTCCATTTTTCATGAAATATCAAGTTGACATCTGAGTTGAATTAGTGAAAAGAAGCCACATTTCTTGTGTAAACATCTTCATTCTACATTCCATTCATTTCCTATGTCTAAGTTTCACTTCATCTACTTAGCATTTCCCCCTACATTTTCACCTCACTAAGTCATATTAACATCTAATTTTACTATTTAGCTCCCTAAGTTACTTCCCTATCCCTAGTTCTACCAAAAACTATATAAAATTCCAAAAAATATTACATATCCTACCCTAAAAAGAACTATACCTTTGTAACATAGTTTTGGGAGATATTAGTCCATTTGGGACTAATATGAACCCTTCCACATCCTAACCCAGAGTTACTTTAACCTCTGGTTAAAGTAATAATCATGGTAACCCCCGCTTATTAAACTTCATTGTCCCCCCCCCGCCCCCCCGCGCTCATGTCTAAACTTTGTTTAAACATTTAAATAAATGTTAAACGAGTGCGTACACACAAAAACATTTGCTAACCAACATTTTAACGCACTACCGATAATTATTTAAATATTATATATCTGGCGGGTCCCGCCTTTAACCATCCGCCATCTGATGGCCAGCACTCCTGATCCAAGGGTGGGCAGTCAATACCACATGCTGATATGCTAGAGGTTAACGTCCGGGGGATAGGCGATTTCCTTGTCGTACCCCCGCCACGTGTCGGCCTCTCAGCATGTTCGGAGGCCCCTCCCCCAATACTGCCACCGCTAAAAAGTGGTGCAGGGAGAAACCACAAACTGCCCCCCACCCTGACGTCAGCACCACGTCACCGTGAAGTCATAACCGCGTCGGCCTGCCACTGCCCATTGTCAGTGCCACATCACCTGCTTGCATCATCACCCCACCAACCTGTCAGACTCCACGTCATCTTGCCGTACCCGGGACCCGCTGATGACGTCATGCTGACATCATCGTGAAAAAGAGCCAAAAGCTCCAAAAGTTCTAAATTTGCATAAAATAACACAAAAAGCATTGTTTTTATGTCATTTTTGTTGGTTATTTTGGGAGCTTCGCACATGCTTTCAACGTCGATTTTCTTCCCAACCTGGAATTTAGCCGTCCAAGCTGCTACTGCCTGCAAATTCAACTCAATTTCTCGCCATTATATTAGCTCAGCACCCTCGACACCATAAAAAACCAGGTATTTGCCCAAATTCACCTATGTGCCCTTGTTTTCACCGTTTTCTCCATTTCACTTGCATAAAACTCTGCAACTTACCAAACTAAAGACACTAAAGTACCTAAATGCCACCTAAAATCCTCCAATTAACCCTCTGTTTGAAGAACGCTCTGTGAACCCGTGCCCACTTACAAAATTCATACGCCCGTGCATTTCCCCCTATTACCATAATCCTCTTCAAAAATCCCATATTCAACTAAAAAATCATCCCTATTCCCTATGCAGTTTACCCACATAGTCTATCAACCCAGTGAAGTTATCAAAGAAGGGAAAAGCTTGCTTGAAATCTGTAAATTGGCCTCTTTTATGATAGCTACAGACAATGAAGACTACTACCTCAGTTCAACTCAATTTCCTGCTCCTTTACAAATACTCAAAAGTGATTTTCCTTAGTCTGCTCTTTCACTAATCTTCACTCCAAGTACAAACACAGAAAACTTCAAAATGGACACTCCAATAGCTCTGAGTGTCACTCCTATGAATCCAACAAATAGGGAGCTTGAGGCCCTGCCTCTTGCTGATAAGGATTACCTCATTCAAGATTTATTTGGGGACATAAATCACTTACAGACCTTCTACCAATTAAGAAACAACTTTCTAAACAACTGTGACATGTATGGAATATGGGAATCTAATTTGTCTGTTTACTTTCTTCCTTCTGTTAATATTTTTCCTGAGATCATCCACTTATGTGCTGAGAACTATGACCCAACTCAGAGGGCTATTAAGTCTCCATTTGGAAGCATACTTTTTCATATTACTCCTGACTCCATCAACCAGATGCCTAGCTTCAAACAGACTCAGCTATTGTTCCCTTTCTCTATGAACTACTTGCTTGATAAAAGCTCCGAGCTCTCCAGCTCTGAAATTGAAAGAATTGATAGGACATTCATGAGGGCAGACTACTAACCTACATGACCACCTCCATTCCTATATGTCCATCTCAATGAAGTAGGCCAACTGATAGTTGATATGATCTCCTATGTGTTGGGTTTTAAAACAAGTGAGCACGTTGATGAAACAATGTTGGTTTTATTATCTGCATACAGTCTAGGACAACCCCCTACTTATAAGTATAATTATGCCAAATTCATAGCCAACAAAATACATGACCAGCTATTGAAACTGGACAGGGAGGGAGTCTTTAAATATTCATCATATATCTATCATTTGTTCATGTATTACTAGTCTGAATGCTTCTAATGCCCTATCAAGAAGTTGGATTCTAAAGGTGAAAGAAGGCCTTTCATCTTTTGGTCATTAGTTTTCCATGAGGTTCAAAACTCTCCATTTTCTTACTGCGAGTTCATTGACCAATTTGTCTATCCAGTCTCTTGTCTCCTAATGAGATCCCCTGCTCCTAGAATATCATATGACATACAGAAGATATTACAGTTCTGCACGAACTACAAAATAGGTGATTGGTATCTCTACCAATATCACACTGTCTTTAGGATTTATGGCTGTGAGCTTCGTCCCTACAGGCTCCCAAGATATGTACCCATGAGATTGTTTGCCTTGGAGTACTATAGGCAACTCATCAATTCTGATCTCACTCATTTTCATAGTGCTAAGAAGAAAACTCACCTCAAATTCAAATACCATCTGGGCCCCTTCATTATGAACAAAAAGGAGGGTTGGCAAGATGCTGATCAAATATTGAGGGACAAATATAAGTTAAAAAGGAGCTTCTGGTGGGTCCCTTATGACCTGAAGGGTTTTATCAGTGCCAGAAGAGTTAAATACAAGCTATTGGCCTACGACCACTGCAAAATTTCACAAATTGAACAATATGCCAATAAAGATGAGTGGGTACAAGACACATTAGTTAAGGAATTGAGCCAGGAAGAAATTATGGAGGGAAATGTCAAAGATTTAGAAAAAACTCTTGACTTGGATTCTTCTGACCAGGTAACATTCAAGCTGCCACACCAAGTTGGAGAGGGCACATCTACTGCTGCAGCTTCACAAGTTGCCCAAGGAGCATCTGCATCAGCAACAGGTACAACTAAGGGAAAAGAGCCAATGGATACAAAATAAAGAATCGTCACAAAACATCCTACCCCCTCAAAGGAGCAAACTCAAGAAAAAACTCCTTCACAGCAAACAGAGGCACTGCAAATACCTATTTTACAAACTCTGGCAAATGAGGAAAGAGGTAAGAAAGGGGACAGGGAAGAAACCACACCTCCAAGTGGATCAGCACAACAACCTGAAGCCAAGAGGAAGAGAATTGATCCTCAAGTTGAGGAAGAGACTAATGAAGAAACCATAGAAAGCCTGAGGAAGGAGAGAGAAGCCAGCCAACGAACAGCTACCAGCTCATTCCAGCAGGGGCTAGGCAGGCAGCATAGTACAGAGGTGTCTTCCTCAAGACAAAAAGGCAAACAACCATCTAGCATCAAAGGAACTTTCAAGGAAATCAAGGCTTAGAATGAGCTATTGAGAATACAGTTGTATGATCAATTCCTGAAAACAACACCCTCAAAACAACAAAGATTGATGGCAACTTACGATATCAAGGAGGAAAAAATGATTCTAACTCATTTTAAACCTGTAGTTCCACAGCCCAAAACAACTGTAGACTACATAAGGACAAATCCGGAAATCCTCTCCAAGGACATACATCCAATGGATCAAATAGAACTACATAAGCAAACAGGAGAAATGGTCTATGCTACTCTAGCAGACAAGGCCATGTTGGCACATCAGCTAAAAGAATCATTAAAGAACACAAATACTCAACTAGATTTGGAGAGGATGTCCTCCTCAGCCAAAGACAATAGAATAAAAACATTGGAGGACATTATCGTAGACCTAAGGCATGATCCTATGGACCCCAAGGGCATCAGGGCCCTTATGAAGAAAAAAGAGGATGATATTGCTGCACCCAGAAAACAAGCAAAGCTACCTACAACCATCCACCCTGAAATTGCAGAGCTTGTGAAAGAAAAACAAATTGATGACACCATGGATCTGCTCATGAGGATGAACCAAAGAATACTACAGATGGAGGAAGAATTGGAGAGAGCATTGCAAGGCAAGCAAGGAGAGTCTACCTCCCAGCCACCTCAAATAGCTCCAACTATTGTCACTGATCCTCCCACAGAAGCAGCAACAATCCCTCTTGTTATTTCAGCATCCAGAACAACTACATAGACTATGGATGCTACAGCAGCAACAACAGCACTTGAATCTAGCATGAGTATGGAAGACATGATGAAAGCAGTCCAAGATCTAGAAATTCAGGTGACAGAGGTGAAAGAGGCCAAAGAAAAGTTAGCCAAGCTAGAGGCAAACTATGACAAGTCTAAGATGACTGTGGCTGAGAAGAAAAGGGAGATAAAAGTCTTGGACAACAGAATAAAGGCCTTAGGAAGAGAACTGGCTCTAGACAAAACTCTAGCAGAAATTAAAAAGATTTTTTGGGCCAAAATTGGTAAATCAAGCAGTGACCAATGGCGATCAATTTAGGCCATACATGAGCAAATAGAGTTGATAGGCATAGCTCAATTTGAAACTCAGAGGGCTAGAGCAGCATTGGGGATTATGCCTGAACAAGCCAATAAAATGATCCATTTCCTGAACACTCATACAAAAGAGGAATTGGTAGCATTGGATATCAATAGTAGGACAGATACTATCTTGATAGCAAAAAAGGTGCTGACTTTGAGAAATTTTGTGCAGACACTGGAAAGGAAGTGTCAGGAAATGCAGGCAGAAATTAATGATTTCAAGATAAAAATAACAGCATTGCAAACCAGAGGATTACCTAGCCTATTGACTAGTGCTGGAAAATTACTATCTTGTGAACAACATGCTTCCGGAATCAATAACTATGATGCAAATCAGATTACAGCCTCTTCAAGTTCTTCACAGGAAGCAGGACTTCCCTCTGGGCAATCTCTTTATGACAAATTGGAAGACCTGTTTTATATTGAGCATGAAATCAATCATTTGTTTGAGGTCCCACCAAATTTCTATAGATACACAGAGGCTGATGAAACACTCATAAAGATAAGAAGACATTAGCTACCCCCAGATGATTGGTGGCAAGCAATGCTAGAAATTTTGCCCAAGTAATTTTGGTCTTTTTCTCCTTCTTCAAATTCAGTTTTTGGTCAGCTACAGGTTAGTAAGGTTGAGTACGCAGACACCCAACAAAGTAGGAAGACAATAGGCAGATGAAATTTAGAGCAATGACTCAACAAAGCATCAGGGCAGCAAGCCCAAAACGCAAATTAAAAGTGCATCCTCAGCCGACTCAGTTGGTCCCAAAAAAGTCAAATTTTTCTGGCAAATGGACAGCTAGCATACCAACAATTACTACAACATTTATTTCCTCCATCTACTTCCTTGAAGAGTTGGTGATGTAATTTATTGAATGAAGACTCATCGACTAGATATTTTTGTATCTCATTTTGTATATATACCTCCCCACGGAATGTATTTGGGGTTGGTGATTTTCTTTCTGAAACTGCGTTGTAACATATCAGATTGTATTAATACAAAGTGTTGTTGAAGTTCACTGTGTCTAAATCATCTGAAGGTGGATTGGATGTTCTAGAACTTGCTACAGAATTCCTGTGTCATGCTATGGAACAATAAGTTACACTAAACTGTGTTTTATGTTCTCAATATTCGTAAATACCATCTCTGTTTCATGATCTTGATAACAGAGAAGAAGAATAGCATAGGATTTGTTTGAATGCACCTTATGTTGAATCTCTGTTGTCAATTATGTTATCTTCAGAATTAGTCATGAATATGAATTCTTAACTGCTCATGTTTGCACTAATTCTTCCATTTTGAATACTGTTTAGGAAATTCTTAATTTCTCCTGCACGTTATTCAAACACTTTCCCTTTTCCAGTATGATGAAAGATTCTTGACTGCCTTTCATTCCCTGACTTCATACCATCATTACCAAATTTGGAAGTTGCTCCTAGCTTGCCTATCCTGCTCTGTGGTACTACCTCTTCACCAAGAAACCCTTTCAAAGATTACACTTTCAGTGACTCCACTGCCCAATGGAAAAAACGGTTACATACTTACACCCCAGCTCTATCTGAGTTCACCATCCAACAAACTTAAAACCAAAACCTGTTCATCATAACTAGCCTAAAACACTCCAAAACAAAGCTAAAATTACAAAGAGAGAGCCTTCTCTGGTTGCAGGTAGGCTAGGACCTACAACTAAAAGATTGGTTAGTGGTTACCTCGGTCGTATTCTTTACAGGAAGCAGGGAACAACCTGAGTGATAATAGGTAGTACCCATAATATTATTCATTGTAAGATAGCCAAGGAATGGAATTGCTTCATATACCAACACTAGAGTTTCAAGTGATGGTTTCAAATGGAGGAGCTATAAATTTCTCTAGAAAGTGCCATAATATCAAGCCAACTATGGGGGAATATGTATTGAATACTACAATTCACTCCATTCCAATCGGTGGTGTTGATGTTTTAGTAGGAGTCTAATGGTTACTGTCTTTGTGTATGACAACTTAATTTTAAAGAACTTTTCTTGATTTTTTTTCTGGCAAGGAAAGGATTTTGAATTAAGAGGTATTGAAGGGAAACCGGGAAAGCTAATTAACACTAATGGCATGAAAAATATTCTAAAGAAAAAATAATGGGGCATAATATGCACAATTATGTTCACTAGATGTTCAAACATCAAAATCATTTATTTCTCCAGATCTCTGAAACGTCTTTGACAATCATTAAAAGGTAATTGGCACTCCCAAAGGCCTCCAACATATTCGTGATCATTATCATTCTATTCGTTCGATTCCAAGAACTGTTCCTCCAAACATCACCCCTTAGAGATATCCCTATGCACAAAAGAGTAAATTTAACATATGGTTGCAGAAATGCTAGAGGCTAGTATAATTCAACCTAGTCAAAGTTCTTTCTCTACTCGAGTAGTATTGGTGCACAAGTAGGATGGATCATGGTGCATGTGTCTGGATTATAGGGAGCTTAGAAACCTCACTATTAAATATAAATTTTCCATTCCTATCATTAATGAATTAATGGATCAATTACATGGATCAATTTACTTCACTAGGTTGGATCTCCATTCAAGATATCATGAAATAAGAACGAAGACTAAAGACATTCTGAAAACAACATTTATAACTCATGAGAGCCATTATGAAATTTTTTTCATGCCTTTTGGAAATACCAATGCACCATCTATATTTCAAGGTTTGATGCATTTCATTTTCAAACCCTTAGGAAATTTTTGTGAGTATTTTTTAATGATATACTGATCTATAGAAACTCTTGGAAGGATCATGTTCAACATTTTGATAAGGTGCTCAAACTAATGGAGGAAAAACCATTATATGGAAAAACCTCAAAATGTTTCTTTCGAGTACAGGGGGTGGAATATATGGGTCATAATGTATCTCATGAAGGTGTTAAGGAACAACCTATCAAAATTAAATCCATTAAGGAATGGAAAATACACACATCCATAAAGCATCTATGAGGATGTCATGGGTTGGCAGGGTTTTATCACAAGTTTGTTAACAATTGTGGAAAAATAGAAACACCTCTAACAACATTATTGAAGAGAGATGCATTTTCTTGGACTCCATCAGCAACTAAGGGCTTTGAGCATCTTAAACAAGAAATGTGCCAAGCACTAGCCTTATCTAGGCCAAAGTACACAAAAACCTTTAGTGTGGAACGTGATGCCGAAGGAAATAGAATTATTGTTTTTTTAGTGTAAGAGGGAAGACCCGTTTCTTTTGAAAGTCATCCATTCAAAGGAAAGTATTTACCCAAAACTATCTATGAGAAGGAAATGTTGGAAATACTAAGTGCGCTTAAGAAATGATCACCTCATGTAGTGGGAAGCCACTTCAAGGTGAAAAAGGATCATGATAGTATTAAATTCTTTTTATAACAAAGAATATATTTAGAAGAGGATAAAAAATGGTTCACAAAAATGTTGGGTTATGACGTTGAAATCATTTACAATAAAGGGAAGCAAAATGTTGTTGTAGATGCACACTCAAAAAAGGATGAGGATGTAGAATTATTTATTTATGCAATTTCTTTATCCAACCATATTGGATAACCGAGGCAGGGGATTAATTGAAGAATGATGTAGAAGTGTGGGAACTCATTAAGAAGTTGAACCAAGATCGTTGTTTTGTCAAATTATAGCCTTATAATTTGATTAGCAAAAATCATCAACCCAGGGCATGTAAGCTTGTGAGATGTACACAAAACATGTGTAGGCTTAACATTGTAAGTGTTGATTAACCTAACTATCCAATCATACAAATCCAATGACTCTTTTCTGCATCAATCACTTAGAACCAAAGGCTATAGAGTGGATCAAACTTCCCTCTATAGCACTAGAGATTGTTGATGATGATTAGGAAAATATATATAAATCAACTTACAACAAATTCAGAAATTCAATAAATCATTAGAAATCAAATATTCATTACATGAATTCCACACATGAACAGGAAACTAGTCCATTTAATACAGTTCTACTGATATATTAGAAAGAGTGCATTAGTAGATCGCTATCGCTTGACCCCTGAAATGGAGCGCACCGATCAATATCCGGGAACAAGGAACTGCCGCATAGACGAGACATGAAACTGTGTGTGAGCTACCGCTACGCTACGGAGACCGGTAAATTCATGCTATTATGCTGTTACATTACCGGTTTACCCATTACCCTTTCACTGAAAGGTTAGGCTTGGTTCTTAGACAAACAGGAAAGAGCTCCATCATCACTACCATCAGACCTATTGTCTCATCCCCCATCTTTCCATATTGATCAGATTCCAGTGGTCTTTCCCGGCCCGGCTTTTTGGAAATGCTAGCGAAAACGCGTATATAATAGTGGTCCACCAGATCTCGAGTAGGCTCGGCGATGAAGCCTCCTCCTTGCCCTCAAGAAGCGCAAGCCCTCTAGGCCTTCGGGAAAGGCTGGATCAAGTGGTAGCAGTCTCGGGCCTTGAAATTTTGATCGACCATATTTCGTCAGTGAAGGTGCTATGTTGGGTCCACAATCATTGATTTTGGAGCCCCCTGCCATTTGAATGGTCTGCAAGTTAAGGCCGCCCAACCTTCCGAGAGTGTGATTTGTCTCCCACCCCCCCCATCATCCCCCCTTCCCCCCTTCTTCCCTTGGCCTGGGCCTGGGGAAGAAGAGCCCCTTCTCTAGGCCTCAGGGCTCTCTGAGAAATTGTGCCATCGGCTCTTGCTATATATTACATTTTAGGAGGGAAATTTCTTCGATATATTATATAGGTTGCACCGGTGAGCAACCAAGTCAGACTCTCTTTTTTCAATCAATTGGGCAGGCTTAGGAGCTAGGCCAGCTCAGCTTGAAGTTTCGGCGGAGCGCTTGAATTCTAGGCACTTTTTGGGAAGCGCTCCCTTGGCAAGAACACAATCCCTTGAAGTTAATCCCCTCGGAGCTTGAGAGCAAGGGTGACAGGCCTATCTCAAGCAGATGAGAGAGGAACATATACTTCGAAGAGGAACAGAACAGAATGGTTTTTCTCTAGTATTTTTTCGGTATGCACGGCCACTAGGGAAATGGGCCCTAGTGTGAAAAAGAATAGATTCTCAAGTATGAAACCAAGGAACGAGCAGTTCTGGCAGATCATGATGTTTCCAATGCCGTCGCGCGTTATAGGTAAATTTACAGTGACAGACTTACTATTGACAGAATTACAATCCCTAGATACAGATAAAAAGAAATTTCCCGATGTATCCGGGTTTTTAGTGGTGGAAGGCTGGGTCCCGCATCGAACAGAGGCAAAGGATTCACAAAATTATGTCTATCATGCGGCACTCAAAATTCATGGGTAGACAAAACACCACCCCCTACGAGATACCATCCGATCTTTTGTTGACTCGTTCATCTAGACCGAAGCTTTTGTTGACTCGTTCGTCCAGACCGAGGCTTTTGTTGACTCGTTCGTCCAGACCGAGGTTAGGGGGTTAGCGGGGTGGGACCGCTTGTGCAAGAGAATATTTGCCGAGGCTCCCGAGCGCTATTTTCGTAGATATAATTTTCGTAGATATAATAAGGATCCGAAAAAGGAGATGGAGGACTTTGAGGAGATTGATTTCCTTGCCCCCGGCAGGAACAAGCGGCTTCGCACCTTTTGAATCAATTCTATGAAAAACCCGGCTGCCCGCGCCGGCGGTTGGAAACATATATTGGTGTGAAAAGGGGGGCGAGGAGAACGAAAAGGGGCGACAGGAAACCTGAGGGACCCCGGGACGACAGGAAGCCGCAGGGACCCCGGGAGGGACCCCGGGACGACAGGAGGCCACCGTATTACAAGCCACCGTAGAAGTCTAGTTTGATTTTCCTCGCAAAATTCTAGTTCGAGTGAAGTCTAGTTCGATTATAGTGAGGTCCCTTGTAGTTAGTTGTGGAGGAAAGCTATTTCCGTTCTGAGGGATGGTACTCTTCATGATTTCTTGGTATTGAGAAATCCGCTGCTAACTGCCCACTTCGTTCGACGTATTTCTCCTTGCCCTCAGAAGAGCAAGCCCTCCGGACCTTTCATTTTGTACCCTTCCATTTCATTCTCCATACCTCTTCCTGGAAGAGAGAACAGCTGCACGGATCTGTACCTTCCTTCATGCTCATGGAGATGCCGTTTCATTATATATGTCATTATGCATCAA
>APFE030429191.1:0-22033 GCA_000404065.3 Pinus taeda
GTTGGACATAAGGTAGGCCTTAAACACACTTGTTTTCCATTATTTATAAAAGCACATTTAGAGAAAGATAGTGTCTGGTTGGTTTGCTTTTCATTAGGTCTTCTTTAGATTCTAGGAAGGTCTATCTTGTCCGCAATATCGACTCATTTCGTGTGACAAGGCGTTACAACACTACAGCCACAAAAATGGCTACGAGGGGTGGAGGAGGTCGTGCTACTCCACCTCCTATCAATTCCACATTTTCATCGGGCCCCAATCACAATATTTGTCATTAGGCAACTGCTCTGCTTAGTGCACGACGGGTACTTATGGCTAGAAAAACCCATCCCCTTCACGGTGGATCTCATTCATAGGATCTCCTGGCTTCCTTGTGAAGGAAGGGGCCTCATGGAAATAGTTGGCATGAGTGGTGACTTAATGATTGCGGAAGCCATGAAAAGGAAATATAAGTTGGAGAAGAAGCAGAGAGGGTATGTTATTACTAGTATTTAGGACAAAGGGGTCTGTATTGCTACCCAGTTGCTGGTAGGAAAGGTGATGAGAAAATGCCAAGGCAGTAGGGTACTAGCAACGGTCATCACATTAGCTGAGAAACACGTACAAGGGGTACGGTTCAATTAGGCACAGTTCCTCCACGACGAATTCCTGACGAACTGCAGGGAGGCCAGGAGTAGGGTAAGACCTTCCACTATGCATGGTTGCTCTTATCCATCCTATTGGTTACAGGTGAATTTCCCAAGGATAGTCAGTTTCCTCCCCTATACCAGGATTGGCCAGAGGCAACAAAATATGCATCGCTATGGGTAACGAAGGATGCCACAAGAATCTGAGGAGTCAAGATTTTTTGGATACTGATCGACGCGAGCATATGACAGTGGATCAACTAGCAACTCCGCCTATCTACCGAGGTATATGACAGTGTGAAAAATGTTTCCGACTTTAAGGCGGATATGGACCATGTGTATATCTAAGCACGCAAGGATCCAAAGTAGACGTGGACCACGCTTCCCTTCATCGCCATTGGTGACGTTGTTTTCGCGATGCTCGATACCTGGCCACTGGAGTGGTGAGGACTAGATGTGGTAGGGAATAATGAGACTGAAATCCAAAAACAGAAGGCTATTGCCAAGTTCCTAGCATAGAAGAAGTGGAATGAATAACTCGTTGAGGAAGTATGGGCATCCTGGGAGGTAGCGCAGGCTGCCACAGACAAGGTGACAGTAGGAGGAGCTACTACAACAGAGGACGAAAGATGCCTGAACGTGACCACAGAGCTGGAAATGGATACTGTGATGGAAGGTGTGGAGCCAAGCACCACCTATTCACCCTTAAAATGACCGCACGATAGAATGGTCAAGGTCACAGAAGAAGACCAAGGCATCCAAGTTGGATGGGGAGCCTATCACATTGACCGAGGGCGACCTATGTGACATCAATGATACAGTTCGTGAAGTCACCAGGGAGGCACTCTAGGAAGCAATGATGGAGCAATAGACTGTGTTGGGGGCACTTAGGATGCAACTGCAGGAACTTCAGATATGACCCCCATAGTAGGGAAGAGTAGTTACCTATGGGGCTATGGGTACATTAGCAATTGAGTAGTTGCTGCAAGACAAAATTGCTAATACGGTCACGCTACGGGAAGGAGCACTGGCAGCAGACAATGCAGAGGATAGAGCCACGGTAGGCTAGATCAAAGGATTGGGATTAAATTTGGCTGCCCTCCCACGCAAAATTTTATAGCAGCTATAGGATGGAGCAACAACAGAGCTCCACACTAGGGAAGGTCACGCAGTACAAATGCTCAGTGAATAGTGAATCAACATCAAGCAATTGAGCCTCCAATGTGATGAAGTGGTAGCACATACTCAGCAGTTGGAGCAAATTGTCAAGGAAGCATGTCAATGCGCCCATGAGCTCGAGATTGCAGTAGATTTATCGGTAGGAATAAGGATCCATAAATTGGCCAGTGGATTCTGTGCGGTGAAGGAAGAAGCAACAAGGATCCAATTGGACCTCATCTTACAGATTGTGGAGCTGAAACTGAAGGCACAGTCATCTACACATCCAAGAAGAAATAGCACGTACCGTGCAGGAATGCACTGGCTTGTTAGATCAGTCACTTATCATAGTCACTTCACTGCAAGAAGAGCCAACAGTGCAATGGTTAGAGACAGAAGCATGGGAGTTGTAGCTGACTTATGATAATGTCTGGGTGATCGTGTAGATGGTTGCCATTACTCAAAGATTGGTCAAGATGAGGGAGGCTCAGGCTCTCAAGGCACAAGTCAACATCGCTCGCTAGAAAGAAACAGTGCTTAAAGAATGCATCCAGCCTTGGCTTGATGAGGCATGCGCGATCACTGCCAACATCGAGGGAAAGCTAATACACATGCAGGCCGTATATGAACTGGCGAGTGAAACTGATAATGATGCATCGGAGGCTCGCACACAACGGGTACAACGAATGGTAGAAGAATTTGTTGCAGATGTAAGCAAATCACAGAAGTTGCTGGATGACCTCTGTGCGAAGATCAATGCACCAGCCAAGTGACTTGGGACAAGTCACGATGATTGTGTTAGGGGCCTGTTGGGTAGTGGATCCCCTGCGTAATGGTTTCGGTTCTTAAAGCCCACAATTTTGCGTATAAGTATGGTGAAGGTTCCGCGAAATGCATGTAGTGAAAATTGTAATGAGTCAAGTCAAAGGGTTGTCCACCCGAGAATAATGTAAGATAATAGAAAGTGAGTAAGATAATAGAATGTAAGATAATAGATAATAGAATGTATAAATAGAGCAGGGCTCTAGGTTTATAAGGTAGTTCTCGGTAGTGTCTTTGCTTAAGATCTGAAGTGTATGGATTTGTAAAAGCAAGAGTGCTCTAAGTTAGTAAGTTCGAGTCGTGGTTGGTAGTAGTTAGAGTAGGCTCTGCAGCTATGTGCATAGAGGCTTGGTAGAGTCCATAGTTGTGTGCATGGACCCCTGTAGCTAAGTGCGCAGGGTGGAACTGATTGTATTGAACAGAAGATTAATAAAGATAAGTGTTTTTGAATTATTGTGCATTTGGTTGCAGATCTATATGTTTATGCTTGTGTTCTGAGTTTATGCATATATGTAAGATTTATGGTTGTGCACGCTAGTTATAATTGTGGAATGCTTGATTAAGGACCTTAAGAATTAGATCAAATCTATAATAAACACATTAATAATAAGAATCTAAGAAGTGCATCGCCGCCAAGCTATGTGAAGGCCAAACAGTTGTGTAGAGTAGTGCGAGTGCACAGATTAGTTCGTGACCCTTCCAGTCCTCATCAAGACATCCCTAGGGTGCAGAAACCTGGTTCCAGCACCCTCCCATACTACCATGGGTGAGACTTCAGTCCTTGCTCTGCAGATTGTTGCCGAAAGGGCTGGTAGTGCGGGATTTGTTTGGCTAAAACACTTCCGAACCTGGGTGAGGCCCCACCAAAGTAGTGGCATTTTGACTAGCACACTTTCCTGGTCTTTTCTTTCTTGGGGTTCATTTTTTCATTTTTTTTTTACCTTTTTATTCTTTTTTTCCTTTGATTTTTCTTTAAAGACATACCCTCGTTACATTTTTTTAATTTTTTTAAGGTTTTGAATATGGAAAATATTTGCAGAAAGCAAAGGTATGTACATATTATAGATTTGAGCTCAGCTATTCAAAAATTATGACTCCTATTAGTATAGGAACCTAACAGTGGCTCTAGTTGGGGATGATGTTTCTTGGTGAAGTGTCAAGAACTAGTAGATCAATGCCCTTCTGAATTACTGTGATTTTACTCTGCAACTTTTCCCTTTTACATTGTTGCTTTATTGATATTTATGATAATGAAACTTTTGAAACTTAGGGCCTTCTCTTCGAGCTTCAACTCCAAAATTACCATTCAATCAACTCTAAGCTTTTTGAAGAATGAAATATGTACAAGTGATTAGTGAAATCAGTGACTGGGATCTATATAGTGCTTAAGTATTCAACCATTAACTAGTCCTCCTACTTCTGCACCATCCAATTCTTTGAGAAAAAAAGCATTATTACCCTTGAAAGCATAAATGATGTAAGGACCTTTCCATAGGAAGTCAAACTTCCCATGTTTACATTTATCCTCCCTTCTTGAGTCCCATTTTAAAAATTTATCTCCTAGGTAGAAATCTTCTACCTTGGTCCTTTTGTCAAAAGCTTTCTTGATTCTCTCCTACACAACTTGGGATTTGATATACACTTCCTCCCTGGTCTGCTATAAGTGAATTATCTGGTTGATCCTCCTTTGAATATCATTTGGCTCAACCTATGCTTCTTGGAGAAATTTCATCACTGGTGTTCCTAAGGAAGATGGGAAAACAACCTCCATTCCATAGACTAGCTGATAAGGACTGGTACCAATGGATTTCTTTGTGGTCATCCTATCTACCCACAAGGCATTTACTAGCTTCTTGTTCTAGGTTTTCTTATTATCTTCCAACAATTTTTTTATAATATTCACTAAGCTCTTGTTGGAAGACTCTGCTAGTCCATTTCCTTGGGGATAGTAGGCTATGGGGTGACCCAAGGTTATATGATATTTGTTTTAGAAATCAATCATCCTTTTTGATTTAAAATTTGTTGCATTGTCTATGATGATTTTGGTTGGAAAACCGAATTTGGACAGAATGTTGGCATCAAGGAAACCTATTATGACAGTATCAATAGCTTGTCTTGAGGGTATGGCTTCTATCCACTTTGTAAAATAATCTGCGGCAGTCAAGATCCATCTATGTTGGGCAAAGGAAGGGGGATGAATTTCACCAATGAAGTCAAGACCCCACTGTTGAAATGGTGTTTCAGTCGATATTGGTTTCAAAGGTAATGGTAATAGTTTTCTTTTTCCTTCAAAAATCTGACATTTGTGACATGAGGTTACAAATTTCTTTACATCAGAAAATAGAGTGGGCTAGTAAAAACCATCTCTTAAGATCTTATCAGCTATGGTCTTCCAGTAAAGATGTCCCCCATAGTCACCTAGCAGAAACTCCTGTAATATTTTGTCAGATTCTTCCTTTAACAAAACATTAAGTAGGATGCCTTTGTGTTGTTTCCAAAATAAAGTGTTGTCAATTATGCAAAACTTCAAAGATTTCATTTTTAAGAACCTACTTTTAGTCCTAGATAACTCTGGAGGAGCTTGAAGATGTTGTAGAACATATATAATGTCAGCATAACATAGTGAGTTAGTAAAGGCCTGGCTGATCTGTGAAGTCACCATATCCTCTTCATTATCCAATTCTACAATGAAATGTATGTCTAGGGCCTGACAGTTAGATTCAGCCATGAGCTTCACTAAAACTTGCCCTTTGATCAATTTTGTAGGTTTAATTTCTAATTCATATTCTAATATGGTAGCTATCCACTTCCCTCTCTTTCCATTTGGTCCATCCTATATTAGGATGTCTTTGACTACAACATTGGGAACATAAGCTACTATATGAGAATACAAAATATAAACTCTGAAATCTTTAATAGCCTTGACTAGAGCAAAAGCTTGCTTTTTCATTATATTATACTTTAAAGGTGCATCTCTTAGGGCTTTACTAAAGAAGGCTATTGGTTGTTAAAAACCCTGATCATTTTTCTACAATAGGACTACAACAATGGTATGTTCTGATGTGAAAGAAAATATGATGAAATCCTTATCAAACATTGGACTGATGAGGACTGGTGTTTGCGTTAAGGCTAGATTTATATCTTCAAAAGACATTTTAGCCTCTAGAGTCCATTTAACAGTCAAATCTTTCTTTAACATGTTGTTTAATGATCTAATTAGTTCAGCTAAGTTAGAGATAAATCTTCTCAAAAAGTTTATTTTGCCTAAAAATGCTTGTAGTTCTTTGATGTTCCTAGGATGTGGTATCTGTAAAATAGCTTCAATTCTTGTTGGGTCAATTTGGATACCATCTTTGGAGATAATGTGACCTAGTAATTTTCCCTCTTCCAACCCAAATAAAGATATTTTAGGATTCAAAGAAATTCCATACTTCCTACACTTGGTGAAGACCCGCTCGAGATGATCCAGGTGTTGTTGATCTAATTTAGAGAATACTATGATATCATCTAGGTATATTACCAGGGAGTCATGGATTTCATTAGCAAAGGCTATGTCCATTTCTCCTTGAAAGGTGGCCCCTACATTTTTTAACCCAAAAGGCATTTTCACATACATGACAGTGCCCCATGGAGTAGTGAATGTATTTTTGGCCTAATCATCTAGGTGGACTAAAATCTGGTTATAACCAGAAAAACCATCAAGTAGTGAGATTCTGGTTGAATCTACTACCCTCTTAATATGTAATCCATTTCAGGAAGAGGGTAGTTATCCTTAAGTGAGACTTTATTCAAATTCCAAAGGTCAACACACAGTCTTATTTCACCATTCTTCTTTCTTGTAGGTACCAAATTACAAACCCAATCTAAGAATCTAATTGGTGCAATGATTTTGGCTTTGTACATTCTTTTGATCTCCTTTTCAATAGAAGGGAATAGAATGGTGTTAATCCTTCTAAGCTTTTGTCTAAAAGGCTTCTAGTTTTCTTTTAAGGGAATGGTGTGTTGTATTATGCTGGTATCATAGGACTTAAGGTCCTCATAATTCCAAGAAAAAACATCTTGGAATTCCTTTAACAGTTCTATGTATTTCACTTTTTCATTGGGAGGTAAAGACTTTGAAAGTTTTATCATTTTGGGATTTTCTTCAGAGCCTATGTTACACTCCTCAATGTTTGATTTTAAGGGTTCCATTTTCAGCTTTTTAGGGACATCATTTGAATCAAACAAGTCCTCCAAAGGAGTTAATCCTTTGGGAAAAAAATTATCTTTAATATTGATCACTTCAAATTCTTTGTTGATTGCTTCATCAACTTCAATTTGTTTTAGGTTTCTAATATCTAATTTTGTAAAATTTGTGGGGTGGAATCTATCTATCCTTTCATTTTCTACTTTGTTAATTTCTACTTTAACAGTGTAATCAAACTCTAATTTCATGTCTGTGTCTATGTTTCTATTTACAAATTCATCATCTAAAGTTAGAAAATTGTTAATTTGTTGGTCATTTGTGAATAGTTTCCAATTCTTTAAGTTGTCAAGAATAGCAGGTATGTGCCTAACCTCAGCAATGTACTGATGGTTAGGCTGAAATGGTAACTTGCAAGTACTAGCAAACATAGCTAAACTGTGAGCTTGCATATTGTGTCTTCTTCGAATAACAACAAGCTTGGTTTCTAAAAAAGTATTTAGTATTTCTACAACTGTTCCTCTATAAAATCCTAACCTAGGATCCCTAATCATATAAACAACATTAATTTGTTTTATTACCAACTCAGAATCTCCCATAATAGAGACTCTTATGGCTCCTAACCTTTTGACCAATTTGCGAATAGTGCTTCATACTCAGCCATGTTGTTCGTACATTTAAAGTTTAATCTATAGGCATGACCCTCTGAATGATCATTCTCTAAGTTGTAAATCCATACTCCTGCTCCTGCACCAAATTTGTTTACTGATCCATCGAATTCAAGATGCCATAGAATTTCATGTTCATAATTCTTACTATTTAGGGGTACAAAATCTTCTTTGACTAAGGTATCTAGGTCATCTTTATTATCTAAAATCTCTTGAATTTGGATACTTTGATTGTCTTCTACTGCTGTAATTTATTTTGGTCCTGCAATAATGTTGTCTGAAGTGTCTTCTTGGTGTGATTCAACATTGTAAATAATGAAAGAATCAATATCATAATGCATTGAATATATAGGAAAGTTTTGAGGTCTCTCCTGGGTACTCACTACATACTTCATCAGAGTCTCTCTATATAGTTTTTTAGAATGTCCAAAGACTGATATGGTAGCATATGACATGTCAAGTTGTAGAGATCCCTAGAGTTTGGTACCCATGATCTAGACAGTAGCATGCCATATTTAGGTGGTATATCAGAAACAACTATGTCCATAAGAATGGTCTTAGCAGGGTACTGCACTAAGGAAATACAGGTCTTTTATAAGTCCTACACACTTAACTTGGCTTGAATCAAATGAAAAGAGGTCCCTATAAGGTCTAGTGATATCCAAGTTTAGCTTCCCCATAACAGCTTTAGGCATAAGATTGTGTGAAGCCCCATATTCTAGCATGGCATTATGTAGGATTTTATCGTGGATGTTAAGTCTAATGTAGAAGGGTGGTATCCCTCTTTCCACTGGTTTTCCATTAATATCAAGATCCAAAATTAAATCAGGTTGATCATCAAATAAGTTAACGAAGTCTTCATTTTCAATGAAGTTTAAAGATTTACTTATTTGAGATCTGTAAGTCTCATGTTTAACCAGTTCTATTAAAGGAACTACGATTTTTAGTTTTGCCACCTCTGCTCCCAAATTGAAAGGAAAAGGGGATTTGTCAGTTTGAAAATTTAAAATCTTAGCAACAGGGTTTGGAGTAGTTTGTTCTTCTTCTTCAGTGTTTGGAGTCTTTTTAATTGGATTTTCTAATATAATCTCTGGAGACCTTTCCACTGTTTCCTTGAGGGGGACTGAAGTGGAAGGTTGCTCATTAGAATGTTGGGTATCAGTTACATATTCAATGGTGGGATTTGGAGGATTCTAATTTAATCTATAAAGGATTTGTATAGCTTTTTCTTATCTAGAGAAGCTTTCACTTTCTTAAGCTAATTAGGTACTGCTTTCTTGTTTTTCGTCTGGAACATCAGTGTTCTTTTTGCTCCTCAAATTGTAATGTTTATGCACTTTGAAAATAGCAGAGTCATACCTTGCTTGTAGTCGAAAGATTCTCCAGTTTGGGTCTGTAACTGCTGAAGCATGTATAATTCTTGGTCATATTGAGTTAGAAAGACCGTTTCCTCGTCATCTAAACCCATTAAGTTAGTTTGAGTGTCTAGCTCAAGGTCCTCTTAATGGGAAGTTTCAACATAGTTATCTTGGTAAGGAGGTCTAATGTTCTGATCAGGCCCATTTTTACTAGTATTTTGGTTCTGGTTCTTCCTAAAATTTGGATTCCTCATTGGAGGTTCCTGTTGGTTATCCCAATGAGGGTTTCTTTCAATGAATTCTATCCTATCCATCAATCTTTCCATTCCTTTAGCTAAAGCATCCATTTTTTGATCAAAGGGTGAGGCTTCATCTTTCAAGGGTGTCCTTCTTTCATTTCTAACCCTAGCTCTTTTGGCTAGCAGATTAGCTTCTACACTAGCTGCTACATTCTACATATCTTCTAGGGTTGGGGGATTCCTTTCTCTCAATTGGAAAGCCATATTTGTATCAAATCTGTCTGGAAACTTAATCAGGGCTAAGCCAGGTGGAGGTCTAAGGTCAAGTGGTATTGCATTATATACATTGTTAAACCTAGTACAATAGTCTTGAATGGTTTTGTTTGGTCCCCTCTTAATGTTTTCATATTTAGAAAGAATTTGAAGAGGGTTCTTTTTCTTTTCCCACCTATGTAAAAATTGCTGGTAAAAAGCTTCTAAACTATATATACTATTATTAGGAAGAGATCTAAACCATGTTCTCACTTCTCCAACTAGAGTTTGGGCAAAAATTCTCATTTGGACATCTCCTATGTCAATTTCATGCAGTTCAAAATAATCTATCATTTTATTGTGTGTTGTTGTACTGTGTAAGATCCAGTGCCATCAAATAGGACATTTTTACTCTGATAGTTTGATGGCAAGACACCTTGAGGAGCTAGCATCACAAGAGGGTCATATCTGAGTGCCATATCTCTAAGTTGAACAGGATTGAGAATAGGAATTGGGGTAATAGGGGTATTTGAGAAAACAAGGGGATTTGGGGTAACAAGGGTAATGGGTATTTGTGGGGTAGTGATAGGCTGATGGGGAAGCGAAGTTATGAACAGAGATGAGGGATGAACTTCAGAAGTATGAGGAAATGAGGGTGAAATAAAAGAAGTTGAAGTTGTTTCTGAAAGTTCAAGGATCCTATCAATAGTAAGGGATGACTGAGGGGAATTCAGAAGGTACTGATCAATTGACAAGTTTTCTCTTTGGACTTTGATTTCTGCCATAAATTCTAGATCTAGAATTGTGTCCTCAAGTTCACTCTCAGACTTGGTTCTAAATAGGGAATGGTCAAAATACTCGTTAAAAGGGAGGTCCTCTATGAACAACCACTCACTAGGCTAGGAATTGGCTCTAAACAAAGGTCTTGGTCTTACTGAACTTTCTTCTCTTCTAATTATTCTTGAAATAATGTTGGGATTATCAAATATAGGGGGAGGATTTGGATCAGGGTTGGCCCTTGTATAGTGAGTTCTCTTTGAAGCCAGATTTCAAGCTGTTTAATTATTTTTTTTTATGAAATTTTGTGAAATAACTTCTAATAAACCCTTTAAGAGGTTTAAAATAAAAATTTGAATTTCTCAAAGGTTTATTAAGATTGGGGGTTTGATTCCCCAGTATGGTCACCACTATGTTATCACTCAGATGTCTTCCCTGGAAGTTATCAAAGAAGGAATAGTCTGAGGTAACTACAAACCTAATCTTTTAGACTCATGTTCTAGCCAACCTAAGTCCAAAGAGGGCTCTCTCTTTATAATTTAACTTTGTTTTGAGTAGAATTTTATGCTAGTTCTTAGTGCTCATGATGTTTTGGTTTTGATTGGGTGGTGGACTTAAGAAAATAGATGGACAGAACAGGTATTCAGGCCATTGGGCTATGGAGTCAATCAAAGAGTGGCTTAAATGGATTTGATCAATTACTAAAGGAGGAGTTCACAAGGTAGGCTAGCATAGTAAAAAGAAAATCTGCAGGTTCAAATGGATGAGGTAGTCCTAACCAGGGTAAAATGGCAATGAATAATCCTTAAACCGGGATCAACATGAAGAAGAGAAGGAGATCAATAGCAAAGGGCAACTAATAATCCTTTACTATGGACCTAAGGGGGGAAACTATGGAAGTAAGGGAGCAATTAAGAATTCCCAGACCAAGATAGTTTAGTAGAAAACAATGAGAAAGTAAACAATCAAAATAGAGAGCATTAAAGCTAACTCTGAGATATCATTCCTTGTTTACTATTTAGATTTCATAGAGAAAACATGTGAATATTTATAACATGACAAGAAAAAAATAATTAAACATGAAGAGATAATACTTATTTGGTTCCAACTGTGCACAAGAATCTAGTGAAATGTCTTTAGCTTTATTTCATGACCCAGAAAAAACTAGTCCAATCTTGAATACAATAGCTCCTTGGCTCGATATAAAATGTCTACAGAATTGCATTTTAATCCACACCAATTACTTCAAACTATGAAGTATTTATATAAAAAATGTTACAAAATATCTCATAACAATATGAGAATTATTCTAAGAAACCAAAAATATCTTCAAGCATGAAGATAGAGACAGATGGAGAACTGCCTTCTTGTAATTTGAATTTGGCTCTTTTAGTTGCTTTATAGTTGTGTGCTAGAATCACTTTCTGTCTTAAATCTACTGATACTCTTTACCTGCTACACTTTGACTTTTTTTCTTTTGTTTTACCTGGCTGCCTTATAGATTTACTGTAGTAACTTCATAGTAAACCTGTTAATTTCATCCACCATTCACCTTTGGGTAATTTCATCCTCAGCGTTTTTCTATATATCTCATCAGCCGCGTATACTTGGAAAAATTTGGCTTGGTGGAAAAGAGATGCTTTATCTCATGCTCTATAAAAAACAAATTTTACAAACTATCATATAATACCTTTCCAGTGGCCAAAGCTTTTACCCCTGAAGTACTATCTTGGTTGTTGCCAACTTGTTTAGTATTTCAATATAATCCTCCTAAGTCATTAGCTTGTCATTGATTACCATAGGATTGGAGAGTCCTTTTCCCCTTAAAATACCATACTTTTTCATAAATCTATCAATATCAGCTTGGATGCTTTTACATCTTTTCTCTAGATTGTGCATAAGGTTCCTTTTGGTGAGAATCTTCTTGATTTCAATGATGATCCGTATTCTATCTTCTATGCCTAGTTCATCTAGCTGATACATGTTTTTACTGTTCAAAATTTTTATCAATTGGTTGGCCTCTTCAGGTTCGTCTCCTAGTTCTTCTCTTGTTTTATTAATTGCTTCGATGGACACTTCATTTATGGACTCAGCAGTGATGGTGAAAAGTATTGTCTAGTTGGGGGACATCACCGCTCTTAAGGTGGGATTGTCACTCGCATGACAATAGTGAACAATTTCAGGGAAGATATGGACGTTGGGGAATTGGTACTTGGGTAGGTTTGATTCCCAGAGACCTATTTTATCTGCATGGTTCAAGTACTGGTCTCTGTACCTACAACACAATTTCAATGGGGATTCTTCAATAGAGATGTCTTTAATTTGAAAGTCTATGTCTGCTAATGCGAGATGGTCTAAATCCCTGTGGGGAGTAGAAATGGGTAGGACATTCAATGCAACTGGCATAGCCATCCTTGGTTCTTGTGGATTCAAGGATGAGGGCAAAGCGCTTTTTGTAAAATTGGGGGCCAATTGGTTTAGTTCAGAATGGTTTGGAGTTGCAGGGCACTTGTTTTACTAGATTACTTAACAGTTTAAAGCAACTGAGTAAAGGTTTGGGAATTAAACATGGTTTCTCAGTGAATTTGGGTAAATACCTAGTTTCGGCTCTAAATGGATTGATGGGTGGTTGTACATAGTTTACAAGAAGAATTCGTGCCTGAAGGGTGGTCTTGAAGTTCAACAGCTTCAATAGGTTGGCAGTTGGACGTGGGTTGATGGTCGCACGTACTCTGGTGCTTGCATGGAGGTCTGAGCAGTCTGTGTCATGATAAAACTAAAAGAAATGAGTTTTTTTAGTTTTATTCGCAAATTCAATCGTTTTGGCGAGTACATGGGGAGAGTTACGTTCAGAGTTAAGCGAAGGATGAGACGTTTTGTCATCTAGCAGAGGTGGTAAGTGGTTTCATTTCACACAGATTTTGGGCTGGAGTGGTTTCGAAGGAAGACCGCCCTATGCCATTTATCGAGCGCCACGTAGCAGTGGGGGGAACAATGAAACCACCCATATCGGGTGGGTAAAGGCTGGCCTTCAGAGGCCGCCCAATATGAGTGTCAACCGTCGGATCAAATTGGATCTGATCGCACGATGATCGGGGTGGGGATTTGATATGAGGTTCAATGGAGGGGCCCGACAAGGTTTTAAAAGTGGAATTTTTTAATTAATCATGGGTTATGGAGGATTACAGGCGTTGGGGATGATTTCATTGGTAGCGGTCGATTATTAATTAACCATTGATCAATTAATTAATCTCTTTTATTTGGCGGAGGGTTTTGGTTCTTAATTAGCTGTTGATCGACTAATTTTAACCTATTAATGATAGTAATAGAGTTTATATTTCAAACTTCAGGGACGGGGTATTTAATATTAAAAGGATTTATTAAATACATAGGGGAAAAGGGTTATTTTTCGGGAGTTAATATATAAATAAATTTAAAAGTTAATATGAATAAAGGTGAAAAATGTTTTTTAGCACTAAGTACAAAAATGAGTCCTTTGCAATTTGTTTTTCTTTTCACGTAGAAAACATAAAAACTTAGGCTTAGCATGAATTTGTGGGTTTTTTGTGAAAAGGGGTTTTTATGGGGGTAATGGCTTTTCCTTGGGAAAAATAGTGTTTAAACCTTAGGGAAAGGGGTTTTGTCATGTAAAATGATTTTTCCTTAGGAAAAAGGATTTGTTGGGGAATATGAGTGAATTTGAGGGGTTGAATGCTTATGAGGGGAATTTTAGTACTTAAGACCTATAAGTCATTGGGCCAAGGATCCGGTCCCTCCAGAAGTTAGAGAAATGCTCTGAGCCCCTTTAGCTTATGATTCTAGGTACTTTAAGACTTTTTTGGAAATTAGTTAAGTGAAAAATGTAATGCATGAGGGAGGTTAATCAGTTGACTTTGTGTACTTTGGTAATGCTCAATATACTTAGAAATTTGATGATAAAGATAAATGATATGATCTTATCTAATTAATCATCATAATTCTGCAACCATTCAACTACTCACCCATCTACTCATCCTACCATTTTTTCTTCTCTTTATTAGGGTGCACTTAAGCTAGCAAACCCTTATCAAAACATTTTCTTTTCTTTTACAAAAGTAATCTATCTAAGTCTAACCTTATTACATCCAAGGGCTTAAATTAAACAGTTGAACTCATTTTATTTACTCTACCTATCTACTTATCTTCCAAGATTAAATAGTTTGGTCAAATTTTGTTCTCTATCTCTATGCATAAAATTGAAAACATGAAATAGCCAAGTTTAAACATTTTGACTATCATGGATTTGTGGCATAGGTTACAAACTGCACACAATCATTTACTTTGCATAAAAAAGTAAATAGTAGTCGCATTTTGACTAACACACTTTCCTGGTCTTTTCTTTCTTGGGGTTTTTTTCATCTTTTTTGACCTTTTTATTCTTTTTGTCCTTTCATTTTTCTTTAAGGACATAACCTCTTTACATTTTAATTTTTTTTTTGAGTTTTTGAATATGGAAAACACTTGTAGAAAGAAAAGGTATGTAAATATTATAGATTTGACCTCAACTATTCAAAATTATGACTCCTATTGATATAGGAACCTAACACTACTGATAAGAACTAAAAAGAAATCAAGCTAATGGAAACTGCTCTAAATTATAAACATTGTTAGTAAGAAAATTATTATAAACACTATTTTAGAAATAAAATGATAAATTTACAGTTAACAAGAAGAATAAAAATAAATAAAATGAAACCTTCTTTAGTTTAGGGGCCCTCTGCAACTGATTAGGCTATGCTTGCTCAATCAACTCCAAGAAAACTCCTTCAGATGTTCATAAAAACATGTGGTCTTCTCATATTAAAACAGGGACACAAAACGCCCAAAAATTACAGAGTATAGAACTTTGATTTCACATTAAAACTATTACTAACTTCTTCTGTCCCTTACATAGGTATTTATAAGAAAAATCATGTAACTGTTTGTGAAGAAAAGCATGCTACAGCCAAACATGTAGAAGATAGATATGTGGAATTTCTTCCTCGGCTGTTGGAGAAATAAATTCAAGACATGGTGGCTTTTGGATTCATTTGTACAAGTGGCCATTGGAGTCTTTAGGTACAGGTAGTTGCTCCAAATAACGCTTCCCATCACTGTGAAATGCATTAATTAACCACAAAACAGAGTCCTGTTACCCTCGATCTCTTTATGTTTGACTTATCCATTGATCGTAGTCTTATGCCATCTTCTTTATTGGCCTGGGATGAATGAATAGGACAGGGTCCATGTCATGATGATTTCAAAGCTGCCATGTGGCTAGTTTCTCCTTCTGACACATGGAACCTGTTAGAGCATGGAGGTAGCTACGAAACAGCTAGTTAGTTGCATAACAGGCTGTGTTCTATAGCTAATATACAAAAATTTATTCAAACAGCAAAACATATTAAGCATAACATGTAAATCACTAAATTTCCTCCTCAAGACAGTATATACCAGTTATTAGTGATGAGAATATATCTTTCTTATGGAAAAACAAAGAAAAGGAATGAGAAGAGTCGCTAGGGAAAGAGTAATTTTGAGGCTCAACATACCCCCACTGCAAAATCATTGCATGTCCCCATGCAATTTTAAAAAATGTGAACTTATTTCTCCTATTGCATCTGTTATGACACTTCTACCAGCACATCCAACTTCCTTTTCTTACTTCTCCTTACACTGACTGCCATCCTGGGCTTCTTCATAATAAGTTTGTATTTGAGGTTGATAAGTGTTCTACTCAAATTCTTATTTTTCCTCTTCAGCTTCCTATTTTTCTTGTACCATAATCCTAGGTGCAACGTTGTGTTGTCATGAATGGATTTATCTAGATTATTCTGTTCCCTCAAGGTTTCATTTTCTTTTTGAATATGCCTGTTCAAAATATCTAACTCAAAGATTTCTTATTTGAGAGAGCTAGTTAGAGGTTCTTGTGGATTAACAGGCTGCTCTAGATTGGTTGAGGATCTTGGATCCATTGAGGTATCCTTCCTCTCTAATGAATCTATGTAGTCATAGACTTTTTGCTGTACTGGATCTATGCCAGGAGAAGTTTTGCTTGGGCTGCCTTCAAAATTATGTGGAGGAGAGTTTTGTGGACTTTGTTTAGGTGGAATACTATCAGGAGATTGAACTGGGATTTCTTCCTCTAAGTTTATGAACTAGGATCCTTTTGATGTTACCTTCCTCACCTTACCTTGGAGTCTAGAGATCCTTCTTAGGTTTTGGAAGCTTATGGTTTTTTCTCTTGTGTCCTTCTTCCTTTTCCCTATCTCCTTCTTTTTCTTGATTATCTCCCTAATCTTAGTCAGTCTTTCAGAGAGTAAGTGTTCATATTCTTGTGGTGATGAAGGTTCAGGAATGTCTTCATTGTTTTCTTTAGCTCTCTCTTTCATTTTTCCTTTCTGTTTAGTCTACTTTCTAACCTCTAGTTTAGAAGTTGTCTCTGCATCATTCTTTTGTGAGGAGGTTCCAAATTTGTTTTGAATGTTAATGTTGATCTTTCTCCTCCTACTTTTCTTAACATGACTCTCCTCAGGTGACTCTGGAGCATCCTGGAAAAAAATTCTTACCAAGAAATCTTCCCAAGTATCACCTATACTTTTCAAATGGAATTCAACTAGTATTTTCACTAATCCATGATGATATATAGTTGTTTCTATGGATTCAATTTTCTTTTGGACATTTGTAGCCATCCTTCTTAGACTATTTAGAAAGAAGAAGCGAAGGTTGATGGTTCCATTTCCTAAGAAATTCATTAATAAGCATATATGGTAAACATACATAAACCCAAATCTTCCTTTACATGTAATGAATTTTTGCAATATCAACATCATATTACCCCATTTGTTCTTGAGTACTGAAATAGGAATCCCCTTCCTAAATAATATAACATCCATACCTGGGTTTTTAAGGATCACTTTCCAAGATTCACCTGAAATTCCTTGTTTTTAAACCATCTTTCTGCTTGTCTTGGCAGCTCTGTTGCTTCTGCTATGAAGGATTTTGTTACTGCAAATTTAATATCTCCTATCTCCACATTTGTGCCATCAAATGACCTTGCAAAAGACTTGGTAATTTCCTTGTGTTAGTCGTCAAATTTCTCAATAAAATTTAACAATTTGGCCTTCTGTAGCATCCCTTTAAGTTGTGGATACCCCTCCATATAATTTACCCCTACGACCTCTGTCCTGACAATAAACCCCATATCCCATGTTTTTGGTTAACCTTCAAAATTACTTTTACTGTCTATAAAAAGAGTGCTATTTAAGAAATGGAATGACCGTGTGTATGGAAATGGAATGACTGCGTATATATGAAAATGGAAAGACTATGTGTATATGAAAATGGAATGGTTGTTGTCTATGTGATAGATTGACTACATGTTATAAGAGAGATAAACTTAAGGGTTTGCGTGTAATAAATAGAGCGTAAGGGTTTAGAGAGTCATAGATAGGTAGGTCACATCATCATCTTGACTGTTAACAGGTGGAGATGTGGAGGACTATTTGAGTACAGGTTATAGAGCTTGAAGCAGAGATTTGTTATGAAAGAATCATTAAGATCATTTGTCATTAAAGATGGAAGATATGGCGGAGATATAGTGGCGATCAAATCAAATGATGGTCGACTAAGGAGACATGTGATTATACATACTATACAAACTTATGTTTTCAAATTGCTTTTTGAAATAAATCTTTGCATTTACCTTTGGAACCTTTACCTTTCGCTTGCTAATTTTTCTTTATGTTGATCCATAGGTACCTTGAGCATGGTTGGTCTTCAAAAATTGATTTTTTTTTTCAATTCCCTACATACATGATTTTATTATGAGTTGTGCACTTGTGCCTGAAATGATAAACAAATTGTAGCTGCAGAATCAAATTAGCTGCAGAACAGAATCAGTTGTAGAACGTGAAAAAGAAAGTGAAATATGGCTTATGGATCATGAATGAAATAGAAGTGGCTATGTATGTGAAATGAAATGAGATTAAGACAAAATGATAAATGAAATGAAAATGAAATGAAAGCTATAAAAGGAAAATTTGAAAAATTTATTGATGAAATATGACAATGAGATGAAGTGAAAATGAAAAAATAAAATGGAGTGAGGTGAGGTGAGATGATGAATTTGTAGAATCTAAAGTGTAGAGCGACTGTAGCTTTTTGTCACTACTTATTATAGAAAGAAAATGGAAAATATAGGGCGTCAGAAACCTCTTATTTTCACCTTGTATTTTATGCATAAGTATGCCAATCAATGATTGGTTTTCAACCTTATACATTTTTTTTCTCTTTTTTCTAAAGGAAAAATAAAGACTAAGTTAGTGGAGAAGAAGAATTCTTCTTCGCTAGCTTTATTTCAGAATTGTCTTGGAAAGTATTAATGAACTCCTCTTTTGAAATTGGTTTCTGATATATATTTAATCTATGACCATTCACAAGAAGTGTAGTTTTACTTTCATCTATGTTCTTATCCTCACTGTTCCATTACTAAATACTTTTTCAATCTCATATGGCCCAAACCAATGAGTTTGAAACTTCCCTTGAAAATCTTTAAACTTTGAATCAAACAATAGTGTCCAATCTCCCACTTGAAACCTCTTGTCCTTGATATATTTGTCATGCCATTAGCCCGCTTTTGTTGGACTATACTAGTCCTTTGAACTGCCTCTTGCTTGATTTCATCAAGTTCATTTAATTGCCCCAGCCTATGCTTTTATGCCTCTAATAAATCTAGTCCCAGTTGGACTGCCATATTGAAATTTCTGATTTGGAACTCTATAGGCAACAAGACTTGTTTCCCATGAACAAGTTCATAGGGTGTATGTCCCGTTTTGTTCCTCCATGTAGTTCTATAGGCCCAAAAGGCTTTACGAAGCCATTCAGCCCAATCTCTTCTATGTAGATGCACAACCTTGGTGAGGATTCCTTCAATCACTTTATTTATAGATTCCACTTGACCACTTTCTTGAGGATGATAAGGAGTAGATTTCCTATGTATGATCTTGTATTCTTCCACAAGCCCTTCCACCATGTTAGATGTAAATTGAGATCCCCGATCTGTCACAATTTCTCTTGGAACGCTAAAACAAGTAAAGATGTCCTCGAAAAGAAAATTCACTATAGATTTTTAATTAGCAAAAGATAATGCTTTAGCTTCTATCCATTTAGTGACATAATTAGTGCATACCAATATATACTTCTTCTTCTTAGATGGAGGATTAATTGGCCCAACAAAATATAAGGCCTACTTTTCAAAAGGTTCGATGAGTACCTGTATTTGTAATGGCATTTCATTTGATGGAGTAGGTTTCCCTACACTTTGGCAGTTGTCACATCTCCTGACATATTCTTTAGAATCTTTGAAGATGGATGGCCAATAATATCCTAAAGAAAAGATTTTATAGGCTGTCCTCTTATCAGCAAAGTGTCCACCACATGGCTCATCATGACATGCCTAAAGAATCTCAGACATTTCATCTTCCCTGACACACCTTCTGATCATAAGATCTAGGCCTATTTTATACAATTCGTTAGTGATTCATGAATATCTTGCACTTACCTGAATAATTTTTATTTTCTCTCTAGGAAACAAATGTGAAGGTAACTTTTCTATGACTAAATAGTTAGCAATATCTGCAATTCAAGGAGTTTAAGTAGTTACTTCAAAAATATATTCATCAGGAAACTTATCTTCAACTGGAGAATCTTCTTTGATATTTTGAATCCTAGACAAGAAATCAACAACTATGTTTTGTTTTCCATGTCTATCTCGCACAGTAATGTTGAATTCTTGCAAAAGTAAAAGCCATCTTGTAACTCTGCTATTAGTAATAGGTTTATTCATTAAATATCTAATTGCAAAATGATCTTTATGAATAAAGGTTTCATAGCCTATTATATAGTGTCTAAACTTGTTAATTGCATGAACAATGGCTAAAAATTCCTTTTTAGTCATAGTATAATTTAGCTCAATGGGAGTCAAATTCTTTCTTGTATAGTAAATGACATAAGGAATCAAATCTTTTTTTCCCAATATAGCTCCTAGAGCTGTATCTGAAGCATCTATTGAAATATGGAAAGGGAGTTTCCAATTTGGACCTCTTAAAATGGGTGCTTCAAAAAATTTTGTTTTTAAGGTTTCAAATGCCAACTAGCAATTAGAATTCCAATTGAATTCACAATCTTTGGTAAGCAATTTGAAGAGTGGGGATGTTATTTTAGTGAAATTTTCTATAAACCTTCTATAGTATCCTGTAAATCCTAGAAAACTTCTAACATCCTTTTGGCAATTTGGAATTGATAATTTAGAGATGACTTCAACTTTAGATTTGTCAACTTTAATCCCATCTCCGGAAATGTGATTTCCTAAAACAATACCTTCTGTAAACAACATAAAACATTTTTCATGGCTTAGTGAAAGGTTTGCTTATTTACATATTTTAAGAAATTTTTCCAAAATTTCCAAAGCTTCTTCAAATATATCCCCATAGACTGTAAAATCATCCATATATACCTCTACACAATCATGTATTAGATCAAAACAAATTCCTAGTACTGCTCTTTGGAATGTTGTAGGTGCATTACATAACCCAAAAGGAAGTACTCAATAGGCATAAGTTCCCCATGGACAAGTAAATTTGGTTTTATTTTAATCTTCTGGTGCCACCTAAATCTGATTATAACCACTAAAACCATCCAAGAATGAGAAATACTTCTTACCTACTAATGTATCTAACACTTGATCTATAAATGGCAAAGGAAAATGATCTTTAAGGGTAGCTTTATTCAATTCTCAGTAATCAATACACACCCTCCATTTACCATTCTTTTTAGGCACAATCACTAAAGGAGAAACCCATTGGCTATCTGAAATTGGGTAAATGAAGTGAATTACATTCAGTAATTTTTGGAGCTCTTCTTTCACAATCTCTCTAAGATTTGGATTCATCCTTCTCTGGGATTGTCTAATAGGTCTACAATTTTCCTCAATGTAGATGTGATAGATACAATTCTTAGGATTAAAGCCTTTCATGTTAGTGTATTCCCATGCAAATGTAGTAGAACGTTTTTATAATGTTTTGATTAGCTCTTCTTGTTATAGTTTCTCCAAGTTTTTGTTTATGTTCAATGTCCTACCTGGAAAAATTTCAATTGTAGAGCTACCAAATTCTTCCATAGAATAGAGAGACATCTGCCTAGATGACAAATATTCAACATTAGATTTTTCTTAAAATTGCCCATGGTCATATTCTGAAGATGATTCAAAATTTTCCAATGTATTTAAAATTTGACTATCTTCACTAATATCTGAAATAGTATAGAGAGGCTAAATATAATCTTCATCATCAATCCATTCTTTGGCATCTATTTCTATGATTGCTTTTGCTAGAGGATATAGAGTAAACTTTTTTGTTGAATTACCATCAGAAATATGCATGTCACCAGATATACAACTAATAAAAGCATCAGCTGTGGCTAGCCAAGGTCTTCCTAATATGAGTGGATGTCCTCCTAGATTGTTCTTGGGAGTTAAGATCATGAAATCAAGAGGACATTCCCAAGAATCTAAGGATACTGAAATATCTTCTAACGTTCCATCTGGTTTGATTACAGATCTGTCCGCTAATTGCAGTAATGTAGGTGTGTAAAGAAGATTAGGAAGCTTGAGTTGTTCCATGGTTTATTTTCTCATGATGTTTATTGTTGCCCCTAAATCAATCAATTCATTTGGAATTTCAACTCCATTGATATGTGTTTTCACAATTGGACTTCCTAGATCTACATATTTTTGTATGGAAAATTTTCCCATCATTATGTCTGCTATTTTTCCTACCAGGTGAATTCTTTTTGTTTCCTTTGTTTTTCTTCCTGGTTTATTTATGCTCAACTTCTTTATTGTTTTGGCTAAAATTGGAATTTCTTTAATGGCTTG
>APFE030429191.1:22496-71032 GCA_000404065.3 Pinus taeda
GTTTTTTTCTGCATTTTTGACAGAAAATAGCTAAAGTATCATCCTTGGTTTTCTGCTTGTCTTGCAACTCAAGGGTGTCTATTTGCTCACTAATACTCCCTAGAGTATCTGTTTTGAATTCATCAAGCATATTACCAATTTGTGCCCTATTCACTGATCCAATTGCAAACTTATTTACTCTAACAAGAGAAGGATCTCTTGGACCTTTCCCTATTTTGGTTTCCCTCTTGAGAGATGAACACATAATTTTCCTATATCATTTAATGGGAGTTGAGAGATATATCCCTTCCCCATCATGTTAAGGATATATATCCACTCATCTCTAATTTCTTCTAATAAAAGGCCTTTCAAGGTATCTTCATCTAAATTGTCCATCTTTGCTCTTTTCACATTATAGTTGAATCTGTCAATCAAATCCTCTAAGTTTTCATCCTCTCTTTGCATCATTTTGAACACTTCATCTTTGTGATCGGTAGGCATGCAATAATCCAAATACCTATCCAAAAACATTTTTTTCATGTCATTCCATGTTCTAATGGACTGATTGACTAACCTCGTGAACCACTTCAAAGCAACTCCTTTCAGTGTTGAAGGGAACAACTTAAAATTTTTAGAGTCTTCTATATAGTCATAGGTTCTGCACAAGACTTCAAACTCAAAGAGGAATGTTTCAGGATCCTCACTTTTTAACCCATGGAAGTTTGGGAGGACAGAAGGTGAGATATTTTTCATTGTGGCATTTGTTTGCTCATCCACTATTGAGAATCTAAAAGAACTATATATTTCCCTATTTCCTCTACCTCCTCCATTATTTCCTCTAACCCCTCCATTATTTCCTCTACCTCTTCCTCTACCCCCTCCTCCAAATAGTCTGAATTCTCCATCTTCTCCTTCTTTTGCCATTATAGTTTCCTCAGGGTCAGTATAGGGTTCAACCTACAAGGTTACTTTCTCCTCCTCTGGTTCTTCTATTAATGGGATATGGGAGAGAGGTTCTACTTCTTCTTCCTCACTAGGTATTCCTAATTCTTCAACTAAAATGTGCTCTCCTGTGGAGGTGAAAAAGGCTATTCCTGTTGTTGGAGATTCAAAATTTTTCTCCTCTAGGATTAACTTGGTAGATGAAGTAGAAGATTCTTTTGATTGGATTTCTGCCCCTGGAATTTCAGGATTTCTATGACTGGGAGTATGAGTTTGGGATGGAGGTGTATCTTTCCTTGTCCTTGGTGGAGTAGGTGGTGTTGTAGGAATTGAACTTCTGCCTTTAGCTATATATCTACCCCTAGAGTCTCTTTCTCTATGCATATCATTTTTTCTTTTTGAATGTAAGAGATAAAGTTACCTAGTTACACTTCCCTAGCAACAGTGCCAAAATGTTTGGTCAATTTAGTGTCCTAAATTTATCTACATAAATTATCAATCCGGGTATTGTAAACTGATGAAGAGTAGTGCACTGTTTGTGCTAGCTATTCCTTCTTACTTCATTGTTTTTATGTTTTATGTTGTTTTGGGGGTTTTTGGTCTTTTAATTCCTAATGATTTACAATGTAAATTATCAAAACTAAATCTAACTTTCTTAAAGACTGCTCAAAATCTAAAAATGAAAATAGAGCTAAGAAAGAAATGAAATAGAGCTAAGAAAGATATGGAAACAAAGCTAAGAAATAAATGAAAATAAAGTTTCTATTCTTATTTTACTATTATTTCCAAATCATGAATTAAAACTGAAAGTGAAATTTGCAATTGATGTCTAACTAATTATAGGAATAAAACTAAATGAAATACTTGGTTACTTTGCCTCTCAATTTTGGGAGAAAGTATCCTTGGGATGACATTTAAGTAATTTTGTACTTCATTAATCTAAGAGAAAGCAAATACAAAGATGCAGAAATAACTCGTTGCATAGATGAAATGTTCAACCACATAGTTAAGGATGAATTATCAACTTTAAGGGTTTTCCATAAACATTCATTAACACCATGAGTTAGTATTTTAAACTAAAAATGAAATGGCAAAGACAGTAAATAACACTAATGAGTTTAATTGAGAATCTAAACTAGAAAAACAATGAATGAAGTAAACTATCCAACAATGTATCCTTATCATTCTTCAATCCTACTCTCATCCTAAAATAAGGTTAGTTTTTAATTGAAGAAATAATATTACACTATTGAGTTCTATCTTCGAAACTACTGATAAGAACTAAAAAGAAATCAAGCTAATGGAAACTGCTCTAAATTATAAACAATGTTTTAGAAATAAAATGATAAATTTACAGTTAAAAAGAAGAAGAAAAATAAATAAAATGAAACCTTCTTCAGTGTAGGGGCCCTCTGCAACTAATTAGGCTACACTTGCTTAATCAAATCCAAGAAAACTCCTTTAGATGTTCATAAAAACATGTGATATTCTCATATTAAAACAGGGACACAAAATGCCCGAAAATTATAGAGTCTAGAACTTCGATTTCGCATTAAAACTATTACTAACTTCTTCGGTCCCTTACACAGGTATTCTTAAGAAAAATCATATAACTGTTTGTGGAGAAAAGCATGCTACAGCCAAACACATAGAAGACAGATATGCATAATTTCTTCCTCGGCTACTAGAGAAATAAATCCAAGACATGGTGGTTGTTGGATTCGTTTGTATAGGTGGCAATTGGAGTTCGTAGGTACAGGTAGTTGCTCCGGATAATGCTTTTGATCACTATGAAATGCATTAATTAACCATGAAATAGAGTCCTGTTACCCTTGGTCTCTTTGTGTTGGACTTATCCATTGACCATAGTCTTATGCCATCTTCTTTGTCGACTTGGGCTAAATGAATAGGATAGGGTCCATGTCATGATGATTTCAAAGTTGTCCATGTGGCTAGTTTCTCCTTCTGAAACCTAGAACCTATTAGAGCATGGAGGTAGCTGTGGAACAGCCGGTCAGTTGCAGAATTGGCTCCGTTCCATAGCTAATATACAAAAATTTATTCAAACAACAAAACATAAAAAGCATAACATGTAAATCACTAAATTTCCTCCTCAAGACAGTATATACCAGTTATTAGGGATGAGAATGCATCTTTTTTTATGGAAAAACAAAGAAAAGGAATGAGAAGAGTTGCTAGGGAAAAAGTAATTTTAAGGCTCAACACTTCCTCACCTCCATCTCCACCCACCCCACCTCCACCACCACCATAGATCAGTATGGCGAGTGTGATCAAACTACCGGTATTTAGAGGAGTGGGGAATGAAGATACAAGCCAATTCTAGTTCGTGGTAAGCGCAGTATGGGAAGCACAAGGCATTGCGGATGAAAATATCAAGAAGGCTACACTGGTGAGCGCATTGCAGGATCACACATTAACATGGTACATCAAGCATTCTAATGACCATCCAAAGGTAGGAATTGTAGAAATCCAGGCTGCACTGAACATGGAATTTAGCAGGCCAAAGTCGGAAACACAATCAATCATCGGGTTTAAGGATATCACAATACTCCCAGGCGAGACCCCCTGGGATCTGGACCAAATACTAAAGGGTATGATTCATGAAGCCAACATGACATCGATGGATGGACATTGCTGCTCATGGTTTGTAGCATCACTAACACCACACTTAATGATGGCGCTATCACAACAAAAACTTTCCACCCAGGTTGAAGCTTTGGAGATGGTGATGAGATTGCATGAGACCCTTATACAAGACCCTAGTCTGGGAGTCCAACAAATCCATATGCAACTGCAAAATCTGTGTCTGGAAATGCAGAGTTTGAAATAGGACAGTACATCTCAGCCAAAGGTGCGTGAGCAGGTATGGTGAATAAAATGCAAAGGCCAGGGGCATGACAAGGACCATTGTCTAGTGTTTGTGAATTACTTGGAGGGAGGAGGGACAATTCCGTTAAGACCTAAGGCACAGGCAGGACTGAGCATAGCACCTACATTATGGTGCGTGATCTGTTAGTTAGGAGGAAAACACACTATGGATAATTGTCATCTATTGCAGAAGTATATGCAGATATCCCAACAATTGTTTTGTAACTTCTGCAGGTCGGTAGGCCATGATGAGCACACCTGCAGAAGCTACGAACTAATGATGGATCGAACTCCTACCTACAGGGTGTAGAATGAAACAAAAACCCTCGATTTGAATGCAGGAATGGCACACGCTGGATTTCAGGGGTGCAGTCGAGGTCAAGGTGCAATGGGACTAGTAAGGTGTTGCAGATAGTTAATTTGTTATAATTACAGAGGGCCAGGGAACTATGCTTGCGATTGTCCAAACCTGACAAGGACATCATGTCTGTACTATACTTAGTTTGATCTTGAGGTAGAAGACTACCCTACACTGATAGTGAGACTACGCGAAAAAGGGTAGTTCAGCCCCCTCTAACTTAGAATTTGCGGATGATGAGGTCTAAACTGCGCGAAGAAGACTCGAATGTAAACATGATGCTTAGGAGCAGTATGACCACTCGTGATGATAAAGGTAAGCAGTCAGAAGAAAGTGCATGGGTTCGCAAGGCTCCTATGAAGGAACCCAAATTTGATTTAGAACGTGTGAAGGATACATTCATGGAAGCTAAGAAGAGCTTCACGTAGGCCTCCACTTCAGGTAGTAAGGATCAATTAGAACTAGGGATGGATCCTTCAATGCTCACTACCTTTCTAGAGACATGCAAGAAACTGCTACGTGAAAACAAGCAGTAAAAGGACTACAGGAACTTATCACTAGGTGTGCAGCATCAAGAGAATCGCGTGTGGTCTAGAAACTTGGAAAGCATGCATTGCGCACAGGAAGGGAAATGAGGTTGACTGTGCAAATCAGAAGATATGAAATGGATCAAGTAATCTTAGATCTCGGATAGGGCGCGAATGTATTGCCAAAACAAACATGGGAACGCATGGGCAAACCCACACTATAGTGGTCTCCTATTCAGTTACGAATGGTGAACCAACAAAAGATCTTTCCCATGGGAAGATTGCAAGGGGTAACAGTAGATATTGAAGGTGCAAGTGCATGGGTGGATTTTGAAGTGATAGAGATTTTTGATGATAGTAATCCCTACCCTACACTACTAGGAATAGACTGTGCCACCGATATGAATGGAGTCATAAATATGAAGAAGCGCAAAAAATTCACTATGCGTAGTAGTACTGCTAGATCCAGCCGAAGGAGCACAATACGCTGAACCGGTGTGCGACGACGATAGTGGTGATGATGTCGATTGTATTTACAAGATAACTATGCAAGAAGAGGATTGGGTGAATCTGACTGCGGAAGGATTTCATGGGAGTGCGAAAGCTCCTGCACTTCGGATTCAGAAGAAGAGATAGAGCGATGGAAGAATCAACTGCATGAAGTAACAATGCTTAATTGCAACATGATGGTTAGATCATTGTGCTGCATAACAACAGAGGCAAGGGATCTACCTACATACAATAGGTCTATAGTAGTGGATGAATTCCTGAACAAATTTGAAATCACAGTACCAAAACAGCATCGATTCGATGCTCTGAAGTGGGCACTACGCGCAATGTGTGCACGATGGTGGGGTACGCATTAGGGAAGTTTTGAGGACTAGTGTGGATGCAGAAGAATGATGCACCTATGATTTGGGAAACCGTAGATACGGCTAGTAGAAAAATATCACAGATGAGATGATCCATGCACACACCTCATGAAATGGACCAAGGTTTACAGGAAAGAACCACAACTTGAATGGGTACATTTATTCTATCATACCTTGGATGTCATACCCATGAATTGGTATATTGAGACGGAGCTCCACCATGGTACAAACGAATGGGATGTCTTGCGCAATGGATTTCTATTAACCTTCATGTTTCAAAATCATTTGTCAGATACTGTTGACAATGTGCTTCAGGCATTAAAAGAAATTATCTTCAAAATACCCTAGGAGCCAATGGAAGTATTTCAGCCAGAATGGGAGACACAATTGAGTCACGCACTAGAGTTTTATAATGTAAATGTTGAGGAGGATGATGAGGACCCATGAGATATTAAAATTTCAAAAATGAAATGTTGTCGCAAGATTCATGAACCATCACTTGAAGACCTCGACATCACCGCATTGCTAAAGACGAAACAGATCAACATTGGAATGGAGGTGGAGCCGAAGTACGCAACGCTTGGGGACTATTGGGATGATGACATGGCGTATAAGGTCACTAATTTACTCCACGAATACCAAGACTTGTTCCCAGCCAAAATTATGAACTTAAAAGGGATCATTGACAACTTAGGGATGATGAATATCACCCTGAAACCTGACACAAAGCTAGTTAAGCAGTGGCCTTACCAATTGAATCTAAAGTATAAAGAAAAGGTCCACGATGAATTAGAAAAAATGCTCACAACTGGAATTATTGAACCAGTGGAAGAATCTGACTAGGTGAGTCCCATGGTAGTACAGGAGAAAAAGGAGAAGGGCGAAATAAGAATATGTGTGGACCTTAGGAAGCTAAATGACTCCTGTGTACACGATCCATTCCTGACACCATTCACAGATGAAGTACTAGAGAATGTTGGTGGTCAGGAAGCATACTCATTCACGGATGGGTTCTCAAGGTACCATCATATTAAGATCACGCCAAAAGATAGGAGCAAAATGACCTTCACAACAGAATGGGGCTACTTTCAACACACTATTATGTCGTTTGGACTGAAGAATGTGCCAGCTAGATTTCCGCGCATCATTGTGGCTGCGTTTAAAGAATACATCCACAAATTATTGGATGTCTATCTAGATGATTGGACTTCTTTTGGATTAGTTAAGCACCATGTAGCGAGCTTACACTCCATGTTGGATACTTGCCAACGACACCAAATTGCATTGAACCTTAAGAAGTGCACATTCCTTGTTCCCTTTGGAAATCTATTAGGACATGTGGTCTGCAAACAAGGAATGATGGTCAACCCCACAAAGATTGTCATTATTCTAAATTTGGAAGTGCTGTGAAGTGTTAAACAACTACGTGCTACTTTGGGACACACTGGATACTATAGGAAATTCATCAAAAGTTATGTCCAAATATTGAAAAAGCTATTGAAAAGCTATTGAAAAGTTATCGAAAATCTATTGAAAAAGGATGTTACATATTGATGGAATGATGATTGCATGAAGAGTTTGGATTTCCTAAAGGGGAAACTAGCCTCCGCTCCAATCTTGGTCTTCCCAAAATGAGATGTGGAATTTCATGTACATGTTGATGCTCATGTATTGCGCTGGGAGCCATACTCACATAGGAGGGCACAAAGGGCGTGGATCACCCAATCACATTTGCAAATCTAATATTGTTCAAAGCAGAAAAGAACTATTCTACCACCGAGCGTGAGGGGTTGGCAATGGTGTACGCGCTCCAAAAATACCAACACTATTTACTTGGAGGACATTTCAAGATGTACACCAACCATTCCACATTGAAATACCTGGTGAATAAGCTTGTGTTGGGGGGGCACATATGCAGACGGATCTTACTATTTCAAGAATATGATTTTGAGGTCATAGTCAAACCAGGATGCCTAAACACAGGACCAAATCACTTGTCATGAATTGAGATGGGCGAGGAACCCACGAATTTGGAGGAGGGACTACCTAATGCACAACCCTTTGCAGTGCGTATCGTAGATGGACACTTTGAAGATATAATCCATTTTCTAATAATAGGGACTGTTCCAAAGGAATACTCATTCCAATAGAAGAAGGAATTGGTGGTGAACGCAATGGAATTTTCCATCAATGTGGGGCACCTCTACAAAATGGGCAATGATGAGATATTGCGAAGATACGTACCTGAATTTGAATGAGGTCAGATCCTTGCAGAAGCACATGGGGGCTTTACAGGAGGACACTATGCAGGATGCATGACTGCATGGAAGATTCTCCGTGCAAGGTTATGGTGGCCAATCCTGCACTAGGATTCGAAAGCGCACTGTAGGGCCTGCGATATATGTCAATGAACTGGAAAACCCTCACAAAGGGATGAGATGCCACTAAATCCACAAATGACACTGCAGCCATTTGAAAAATGGGCAATCAACTTTGTGGGACTAATCAAACCTCAGGGAAAGATTTGTGTATGCTATAACATCACCATAATGGAGTACTTGACATGATGGGCAGAAGCGCAACCGGTCAAGGATTGCATGGCTACTACGACTGCAAAGTTTTTGTTAGAAAACGTGTTGAAATGATTTGGCTATCTGAAAATCTTAAAGAGTGATCGTGGAACACATTCCCTGAATGAAACCATTAGCACACTCACAGAAGAGTTCCAGGTGTATCATCAGAAAAGTACACCGTACCACCCACAAGCTAATGGGACATTAGAGGCATTCAACAAAATATTGGAGACGACGCTAACCAAAGTATGTAATGCACAACTAAACAGCTAGGACCTACGTGTGCCTGCCGTATTATGGGCGTATAGGACAATGTGCAAGAAATTGATGGGACAGACACCTTTCTGGTTAGTCTATGGCATGGAAGTTGTCATGCTGATGGAATACATCATACCTAGTCTACAAATATCAGTGCTCATATGCATGACGGAGCTCGAAGATCTAGAAGAAAGGCTCACACAATTAGAAGAACTCGAGGAAGAATGGTTTCTGTCTAGATTTCATCAGCAGGTACAAAAGCAGCGTGAAAATGCCTAACACAAATGCCATATCAAGTTGCACACCTTCAAGGTAAATGACTTAGTGCTGCTATATGATAGTAAGTTTGAAAAAATTCCGGGAAAATTCAGAATGCACTGGCTGGGGCCATATGTGGTTAAGGAGGTCACAGATGGAGGTGCGGTCTAGCTAGTCAAACTAAATGGAGAACCCTTCCTAGGTAAAGTAAACGACATTCTCTTGAAACCCTACACAGGGGGGTCAGCTATCTAACTGACTGAACAAAGCACAATCTTCGTAACGCGAGGAACCGAACAAGGGCGCAAGACTATAAACATACACAGTAGATGCCGATACAGAAGTAAGGGCACAACTCAAACACAGAGGGTTCAAAAGCAAGAATGCAGTAGGTTCAGCGGGCGGCAACATAGTGTGTTGCAGACATTCAGGTCATTCGGGACTAGTTGGAGGGACTCTGTGCCAATATCGCCGCACTGATAGAGTGACTCAAGGGTGAGTCACGATGTTTGTGTTGGGGGCCTGTTGGGCATGGAATCCCCCCCACAGCATGTTTTCGGGCTCAAAGCCCAAGTTTTGGTCAAATGTATTGTAAGACTTCGCGAAGTGCTGGCGTGGAGTGTGAAGTATAGGTTAAAGCCATAGGGTTGTCCACCCTAAGTATTGTAAAGTAATGTAATGTCATGTTGGCCTACCCATGGTCCATGGACCATAGGATTGTATAAATAGAGTGAGGCTCTAAGTTGTAGCAAAGAAGTGGAGTAGCAAATATAGAGTAGAAAGAAAAAGTCTAAGTGTATTGGGTCATAGTAGTAGGAAGAGGCTTTGCAGCCGAGTGTGCAGAGGCCTAGTAGAGTCCGCAGCTGAGTGCGAGGACCCATATAGCTAATTTCACAAGGTGGTGTCGAGTCTATAACCTTGAATGAAGAAAAATAAAAAGAAGTTGATTTCAATTTCTATGCATCTTCTTGTGTATTGCCTTCTTTACATTTATACTATTTTGTTTATCATGCGCACTTATATGATTGCTGGATATACTATTATTTATCACTAGTCTTACATACATAAGTTAATTAATTGGGTAATAATAGGTTAAATAGCAAGGAACTTGGGTATAATATGGATCGTGGCCTGAGTAGGGTTGCGCGCAAGCAACATCATAGGTTGTGAGGGACTAATAGGTGCACATAGTGACGTGCACGTAGGGCCAAACTACAGACCACCCGAAGCTCATCAGACATCCCCAAGGTGTGGAAACCTAGTTCTAGCACCCTCCCATACTACTTCAGGTGAGACCTCAGTCCACGCTCCATGGACTGTTGCTAAAAGGACCTGTAGTACTAGGATTTTCTTGGCTAAATCACCTCCGAACTTGGGTCAGGCCCATACAAGCCAACATTAAGTAATGTCCCTTCCTAGTTGTTGGTAAACCTCCCAAAATGTCCATGGAAATGATTTCCCAAGGATGAGTGAGTGTATGAAAGAGAGGATATAAACCTTTTTTTCTATTACGAGGCTTGTCTGTACAACCAGCTACCTATTCTTCCATCTCAGGACAATACACATACCTTTGCAAGTTGGCCATTATCTTACCTACACCAAAGTTCCCTATAACATTGGAGGTGTGAGCCTCTCTAATTAGCTGAAATTCTCATCTTTTGGAACACATAACTTATCCAACATATAGAGTAACACATACTAGAAATGACATTCAAGTATGTTATCACCATCATGCACATGAGTTTGGTTTTGCAATTGCTAAAATACCTCCTTAGAGTCCTCATCCTCTAAATATTCCTCTTTGTATGAATCATTGGTTAATGGCTCCATGTGCATAAAAGTTCCCAAAGCTATGATTTTGATGTGGGGGGTCTTAAAAGCATATTGGCAAAATTGTTTGTGTTTCCCTTCTTATACTTTATCACTAAATTAAAATTTCATAAAAGCCCCATCCATTTATAATGTTTGGTTTGTTATAATGTAATCTAAGCCTCCACGTATTTTAGTGGCTAGCAATTTGTGTGGATTACTGTCTCCTTTTCCAACTAATCTAGAAGGATCCAAAAAGGCTTTAAATTTAAAGTCCTTGAATCTCAACAAAACCAACACCAAGTCATAGTTCTTGTTGAGACAGTTCTAACATCGTGAAAGACACCTCAAACCAAGTTTGTATGATAAATTTAAGCTCATCTAATTTTTTTGGTAAACAGTAAAAATTTTGGACACTGGTAGTGCCATGTGGCATCATTGACAGAAGGTTCCATATGGCACCACCCAAATAGTGCCATGTGGCACAAACAAAAGGGTTCCATGTGACACCCACTAGACACATCATGTGGCATCCTTATGATGGTTGACGTGGTAGGATAGGGGTTGATTGAGCACATACATGGGCCAATGGGATACAACCACATGGCCCAATCGAATGGCACCACATGGCACCCAACTTGCAGCCAAGGAGGCCAAGCCAACCCACAGGTACATATGATTTTGGTGGTTGGGTTAAATGGGTTGGTGGGCCACCATTTTGGCTATCCCACCAAACCCCAATTTCATATGGTTACAACCATCCAATGAACCATTTAAAAAATAATATAATTAAAATAATATGGTGGGGCCCCGAAAGGTTTGACCATGGGACCCCGCTAAGCAACAATGAACTCACAGACATACACTAACCAATGCACCCCAAGGGGGGCCTTTGTAATATCCACCTCCCATATGTATATAAACAATGCCTTTGGATTTGGAGGAGAGGAATGAAAAAACAAAGAGGCATGTAACTCAATGCATAAGTCGAGAGGTGACCTACGACCAAGAGGGCACAAATATTGAGGTTGTTTTCAAGAATATTCTAGAGCATATTCTATGAATATTTTGAGGTAATATTCTACATATATTTTGATTTGTTGGGAAAAGTTTGAGGAGGTACCAGTTGTGGAAACTTATGAGGTTTATATTCTTTTTTATTCAAATTTTGCAAGGAATCCACTAGTGTAGTCAAAATTGGGATCTGAGTGACATATTTTTGGGTCATCCATAGAAGTGAGGTATTTCAATGTATTTTTTCATGTATTTGCTATTATTTTGTTGAGATAATAAAGAGGCCTCTCCACTTTGAAACTAGGCCCGGAGGCATAGCTCACACATTGTGAGTTTATTTCATTTTTTTGTGTTGCTTCTTCATGGATTTTGTATTTATGATTTTTTCATGATCTTTAAGCAATTTTGTTTAACATCATCAAAGGAAAGTTACCAGATCATGTTGGCATTAGAGTGGTATTCTTGATGTGAATTGTGAGTGTGGATGCTTACCAGGGCCAAACTCATAAAGGGTGAAGGAAAACTTAGGTCTTTTAACCCTGAGATTGGATTTACAACACAAAGAGAGAAAATGGAGGATAATGACATGTGCATAGAGAATGAGAAAGCTTTCCACAAGGCCTTTTACCAGAAGGTAGATAGGGTGGAAAAGTTGTTTGTAAATTATGAAAGGAGAATGGAAAAAGAGGGGAAGAAGGATGGAGCTCCAACAAAAATAATGAGTCAGTACAACGAGGAGGTGGAGGAGAATCTCCTAAATCTCCATGTTCAAGTTCAAGATATTCCTCTTCCCCTCATTCTCATCATTCAAATACTCCTAAAAAAATGGTTCTAAAAAGGCATTATTAAAGTTAGATGTGAAATTTGATTTTCCCATGTTTAATGCAAAAGCTAATGTAGAGAAGCTAAACTATTGGATTAGATATATCAAAGTATACTAGCATATACAACAAATCAAAGAGGATGAAGAAAATATTTAGTTGACATCTCTTTATCTAGGAGGCACAATTCTTTTATGGTAGGAGAGAAAAATTTAGAAAGGTAGTCAACATAATGGTAAACTGCTTTCATCATGGTTTGGGTTTGTTTCTGCATTAAGAGGGAAATTTTACCCATTGGGTTATAGGAAAAAAATAATGGAGTGGAAAAAAATTGAGATAGGGTAAAGGTTAGAATGTTGAAATTTTTACAAAAGAGTTTAGGAAGCAAGAATTAGCATTGAACATTTCTTTAAAATTACCAGAAACTTTGATGAAATACATTGGTGCTTTACACAATTATCTTCATCACTCATTGTTATTGTTTGATCCCACTAATATATATGAATCTAGTGTGAAATAAATTCATCTTGAAAATAGGGGAAAGCATGAACAAGAAGATCATGCAAAAAATCCTCCATCTAATCCCCAGAACAATAATTTCAAAGGAAAAGGAAAGAGAAAGAAGACAATGAAAACCAAGAAATAGTAAGGAAATCCCTCTTGCATTCATTGCATAAAATATGGGCGTGATGAGAAGCACTATTGGAAACTACATCCCGAGTTAAAACCTAAGAAGTTTGTTGTAAAGGGGAAGCAGCTTATGGCTGCTACAATGCAACAAGACCTAGGTTCTGATTCTGGTGATGAGATGCAGATCACAATCATTGGGGTACAAGGTAAAAATTCCTTTCATGCTAGTTCAAGTTTCAAAAATAAATCTCATGATGATGAAAGAAAAAGGACTGAATTGTTTCATATAATAGTTGTATCTAAGAATACACAAATAGATATATTGTTTGATCTTAGTTCTCAAGTTAATTTGATCTCATAATCAATTGTTAAGAAGTTGGGTTTGCAAATGAGACCTCATCTGAAACCCTATCCTCTTGGTTGGGCATGCGACAATGCAAAACTCAATGTCACCAAGCAGCGTAGTGTTAGGTTTGCTATCGCTCCAAAGTTGATAGATGAGGTATATTTAGATATTCCCCATTTGACATTTATGGTATAGTGTCAGGAAGCCCATGCTCATATGACAATATGGAAGTATTTTTTAGGCATGGGAACAAGTACCATCTCACCAAAGATGGGGTGGAATATATTGTCAAATCTCACCGTAAAGTAAATTCAACTCTTGTCAGTGCAAGATGGATGAAGAGACTCATCAACTCTAGAAAAAAGTGTATGCTCATGGTTGTGAGGGAAAAATATGCTCAGGCATCTCATGCTTTCAAAGGTTGTAATCCTTCTCACAGGAAGAAATGTTTGATGTTGTTTCTAACTATGATGAGATTTTTCAGGAACTAGGTGGATTTCCTCCCAAGAAAGAAATCCAACATGACATCCATCTTCAACAAGATGCCCCTCTTCCAAATGTGGGCATCTAATGTTGGAAATAATACTAAGAAGGTGGGGGGGTTAATAAGTATTTACAATTCAACTATTTATATACGCTACTTCAGTGAAGTGAACTTGTGTGTGCACACAACTGTGATTAAAGAAACTAGCGTATACCCAAAGAACTTATGATTTAGTTAATTCATCATGTGTTGATATTTAATCAATGCATCATTATTTTATTATATAGTAACTAAGTGCAGTAATAACATAATAAACCATCAAACATAGGAAATTCACATGAACACCAAGATATAAGGTGGAAACCCAATGTGGGAGAAAAACAACATGCTGATGTTGTCTCTGTCTTCTTTTTAATATAAAGAAAATATGTTTGTAATCTTGTATTGGTGCAGACATACCAGTACGCAGGCACCCACCTACCGAAGGCTACAACCCTCTCTCATTCTCTAGCTTCTACTGGAAGGGAGCTACAACCCCCTAGCTCTTGTACTAGCTGATATGTTTACTAATACGTAGGTGTTGGACTACAAAAGGCTACAACCTTCTCTCTTCCTCCAAGGACCATGTTTCATAAATTTTCAGACTGGATGCCCCGGGTACACAAAAAGACAATATGAAGGCCTCGTTTTCATCAAAGTTTTACACTAGATGCATCAAAAACTTTGAAACTCAAACTGCATCAACAAACAATCAGTTAATATTAACAGTCAGATCATTGTCACCAAAATACTGTGCTGAACCAAGAAACCTGCATCATCATTTAGAACCAACTACAACCTCAAAAATCATACATCAAAATGCATATGCTACTTTACTGACCCCAACCTGCGTGTATACGCTACTTCCTTTAACCAAACTTGTGTATACCTTCAAAACTACTGAAACATAAAACTTCTGAATCAAATCTATACTAACCAGTAATATTTTGAACATCTACTATCAAATTACAGAGATCTAGATAGTCAGCAGTAAATATCACCCTTCTCACTTAATCAATCAATCAATCAGACTCAACCTTCTTATGCATTTAGTTCTATTTTCAGATCTAAGAAGACATCATTAACAAACATCAGTAAACCAACAACATTGATCAGATAGATCAGTCATTTCTAAATAACAGGATTTTCTTTTGTATACGCTACTTGGAAGCTTCAAACCAATGCGTAGACGTGCCTTCACCAAGGTGAACCAGTGTATATATCTATAAATACTAATTTACAACTTCGTTGTTATTCCAAATTTCAAACATACCCATATCATGACATTTAAATAATAAAACATGTGTAAGCACTCAGATCTAGCCCAACCAATATCAAATCATTCAATGATAATTCATTTCAGGTCTCATGATCCTGATCCAACATTGAATTCAAGGTGCACAAAATATTTCAAATCATATAATAATCATAGCCTCTGCAACATAAAATATACTTCAGATACAAGTATTCTTTAGAAACCCTTTTACTTGCACACTTGGCCCTTTGATCTTCACCTCCTTATATAGTTTTTGGCCTTTCTCAATACCTCGGACCAAAAAAACACTTAGAACATGTGGTATTCTTGGATGGGATCAAATAGTCATTACTCCGCTCAATATTGTGGGCTAGTACCATGGTATTTACCCTTGGTATTCATTAATCTTTAATTTCCTTGATTTTCCAACCCATACACGCGTTTCCTCTTGTTAAAGTGCGTGCATACATATACGCTCTTTTTGTTCTGTGAATTCATGTGTATGTGCTACTTTTACAAGGTGAACCTACGTATATAGCTTAAACTATCTTAAAGCATTCTTTTCCTTTAACTTGTTGATTCTGATTAGTAGACCTTTGTTCCAACTTCTTGTTCTTATGTACCAATTCCGTGTTACCTCTGAATTGACTTGTTACAATGTGAGATGCCATTTATCAAATCTGAACTGCCCTATGAGCGAGTTGCCATCAAGGACAACATTTCTATCATAATTCCAACAATCTCCCCCTTTGGACTCGATGGCAACCAAATTGGTGTTGATTACTGCAAGCTATAGAAAATGTTAGAGATATCAAGCAACACCAAAATACTCTCCCCCTTTGACATCAAGGGCAAAGGGCGGACCAAGAGATTCTCCCCCTTTGAGATACACTATGCTATTCATGCTCCCCCTAAGTACATGCAGAGTTTGCAAAGATATTTTTCAAAAGAATAACATGACTCTATAACTCAACTGAGTATGACCTCCCTAACACCATTGACTCATACATACATCAATCACCCAAACAAGTGGGGATATACCAATTTTTTATACATGACAGAAATATATAAATTATTACATCATCCTTCCCATGCATAATCGGGATACAAATTACACCATACGTCCGATAGGACTCACTCAAAAATTTGCTATGACAGAAGGAGAGATATTACACCCTAGATCTTTACATGACCTATGCAGCAATTTATATGAATATCTGAAACCATATATGAAGTTATCAACCATAATGCCAACAATCTAGAATGTTAGAGAAGGCTAATTCTCCCCCTAAACCTGTGCTACCTGTGCATTGTCAAAAAATCATTCATCAAGGCATCTTCATCAGTAAGATAAAAATAAATGAAAAAAGCATATCAATAGACTGTAATCATCAATATCAGACTGAGCACCCATATAAGAGTCTAACCCACTGTTTTTCTATCAAAAAAACATATACGCTCCTACAGGCACAAAAACTCACATATGTATGCAACTATCCTTCATGAAACCAACGTATAGTAACCTTCCTATGAAAACTGAATCTAATCATAGCATGATGCAAAAATTACTCCCAGCTTTTGTCTGATATATTCAAATGTTTCTCTGGGAAGCGGTTTGGTGAATATATCAACAACTTATTCTTTGGAGGGAACATACTTCATTTTAACCTTTTGTTCAAGCACTTGTTCTCATAGAAAATGGTACTTAATGGGAATGTGCTTGGTCTTGGAGTGCATGACTAGATTTTTTGAAATTATAATGGCACTTGTATTATCACATAAAATGGAGATGGGTGGAGTACATGTGATTTGAATATCTTGCAACGTTTGCATCATCCAAAGTAGTTTTCTGCAGCAAGATGCAACAACCACATATTCTACTTCAACTATAGATAAGGCAATCAAACTTTGTTTCTTGCTGAGCCAAGACATTAACCGTGATCCCATATAGAATGCACCTCCACTAGTGATTTTTCTATCATCAACATTTCCTGCCTAATCTGAATTTGTATATGCATGAAGAGTAAGATCTGTATCTTTAGGATACCATAGACCGAAGTCTTGAGTTCCTTGAGGATATTTGAATATTATTTTTACAGCCTAAAGATGTGATTCATTTCGATTTTCTTGGAACCTTCCAACAATTCCTACTGCATGCATGATATCAAGTCTAGTAGCTATTAGATAAAGCAGACTTCCAATCATAGATTTGTATGCCAGTTGATTCACTACAGGTGATTCATTGTTAGAGCTGAGACTATATCCTGTTACCATTGGTGTACATACTAGTTTAGAATCTTCCATTCCGTACTTCTTCAAAATATGCTTGAGATATTTAGTTTGTGAAAGAAAAATACCATCTTTTTTTTTTTGTACTTGTAGACCAAGAAAAAAAGTAAGTTCACCAAGTAAGGACATTTCAAATACTTGCTGCATAACAGAAGCAAAGTTCTAACTCATAGATTCTTCATTGCTGCCAACGATGATATCATCAACATAAACAACAATAATTAGTAGTTTATCATTCTCAATCTTGGTATATAAGTTGTTGTCTGAAGATCCTTTTGTGAACCCTTGTTGTTGTAGATATTTGTCAAGATGATAATACCAAGCCCTTGGAGCTTTTTTCAGTCCATAAAGAGCCTTTTTGAGCTTGCATACAAGCATTGCATCATTTCCTAGAATGAATCCTTCTAGTTCATTATAAACTTCTTCTTCTAACTCTCCATTAAGAAATGTAGATTTTACATCCATTTGATTCACTTTGAATTTCTGAAAATTGGAAAGAGAAAGAAACATTATTATGGCTTCAAGTCTAGAAACAGGTGAAAATTCTTCTTTAAAGTCTATACCTTCTTGTTGAGCACACCCTTTACAAACAAGTCTTGCTTTGTTTCTAATAACCTCTCCATTTTCATTCAATTTATTCTTGAATATCCATTTTGTTCATATAACATTTTTATCAAGAGGTCTAGTAACTAGTTCCCAATTATCATTCTTTTCAATCTGGTCAAGTTCTTCATTCATTGCCTTAACCCAACATTCATCTTTTCTAGCTTTATTAACATTATGTGGTTCTATGGAGGATAGTAGTGCTAGATAACTGGAAGTTCCTACAACAGTTCTTCTTGTATGTACTCCAGACCCTTTTTCCCCTAGAATTTGAGATTCTAGATGATTCTTTTAAACATATCTAGATGGAGTCTTTTCCTTGTCAGTTGTATCTTCTTCTGATGCTTCATTGGTTTCTTCCTCTATATCATTTGATTTGATATAGGAAAGCATTCATTATCTTCCTCATTGTCATCATCCTTTGTCTGTTCCAGATTTTTGCATGCTTCATAAATTACTACATCAATGCATTCAACAATTTTCCGAAGTCTCTTGTTATAACATTTATATCCTTTACTTCTAGATGAATAACCAAGAAGAATTCATTCATTTTCTCTGGGTTCAAACTTACAAATTTCTTCAACAGTCTTTCTGATGAAACATTTACTTCCAAAAACTCTACAGTGTTTTATAGTAGGAGGCTTACCACACCAAAGTTCATATGGAGTTTGATCCTAACTAGGCTTCCCTATAGGTCACCCATCCCAAATTGCCTCTGGCTCAAGCATGCTTAACTGTGGAGTTTTCCCCATAATCAAGCCCACTTAGCTTGCTATCCCATTTGCAAAACTCTAGCAAGTATCATGCCTCATGAACCATTCAAGTAGAGTTCCCTTGTGGGGAAAACTCCACAGTTAAGCGCGCTTGAGCCAAAGGCAATCTGGGATGGGTGACCTCCTGGGAAGTCCTGGTTACTGGGTGCAAGCCCCAAAAGTGATGATTGACACTATGTGATTCTAGTCACGATAGTAAATGTAGCTTCACCCCAAAAGGTGGTAGGAGTTATAGATTCATCAAGCATAGCTCGAGCCATTTGTTGAACTATTTTGCCATTCTTTCCACTATGCCATTTTTTTGAGGAGTCCTGGAAACATAGAACTACCTTTTTATTCCATATTGTTCACAAAAATAAAAAATAAAATAATCTGATATGAATTCTCCCCCTCGATCAAATCTGAGACATTTGATTTTTTGATCTAATTCATTTTCAACTAAAGCTTTAAAGGATTTAAACTTTTCAAATGCTTTATCTTTATGATTTAGTATACCTATCCAACACATTCTGAAAAATCATCAATGAATAAAATAAAGTATTCTTCTCCATAAGGTAACTTTTCTTTGTTCGTCCACACAAATCAATGTGGATGAGTTCAAAAGGCTTACTATCTGATCCTTCTTTTTCACAAAAATAAACTATGGTTTGCTTACCAACTTGACATGGTTTGCATATGGTATTTTCTGGGATGCTAATATTTGGAAGGTCATGGACTGCCTTCAGCCTGCATGATTTTCTTATTTGAGAAAAGCTTAGATGCCCCAATATTCTGTGCCATAACCAATTTTCATCTGTTTTTCTTAGATAGCATTGTTTTTGTCCTCCTTTCAATATGTATAGATTGCTTGGAGTTCTTGTACATTTGATTACAGTATTTCCTCTATCAATCTCATCAACCACACATCCATTTGATCGAAACACAACTTCATTTCCTTGATCACACATTTGATTGACACTCAACAAGTTATGTTTTAAACCATTAACATAAATGACATTTCCAACTTTAACCTTTTCTTTCAAATGAACAGAACCTTTACCTTTAATGACGACTAGTGTGTCATTTCCAAAGGAGACATTCTTTTCTTTTTCTAAAGAATTATATGAATGAAGTTTCTCTTTATCACCCATCATGTGTCTAGAGCATCCGCTGTCAATGTACCACTGATTTTCTTATCCTTCTATAAACAAAGCTATGCCACATATTTCTTATTGAAATTCCTTCTTTCTCTATACCCTGGAATTAGATGATGTTTTCTCCTTTTGAAGTGTTGGCCAAAATTTTCTCCTTCATTCAAATTCTTCATGACCAAAGTTATTACAAAACAAATATTCAATTTCATCTTCAAGAGGAGAAAAGATATTATAAGAACTTTTCTTGATTCATGTTATGCTCCTTTGATTTCGTGCTTCTCTAGTCATGATAGTTTTGTAAGAAACACATTGAGCAACCTTATGCCCAAAGTTATGGCATGAAAAGAATTGTCCATTAAATAATTTTATGTGATCATAGAATATTTTGTTATTTTTTACCTTTTGGTTGATACTTCTATTAATGTTCATCCTTGGATTAAATTGAGCATGATTTACCTGATGAGTACTTTTATGCTTTTTTTGATGATTGACATAATGTTCACTAGTTTTTGCTACATGAAGATAGCTTCTGGTGGAGGATGATGGATTTTATGACTAGGATGATTCTTCAGTATATCCAAGACCTGTCTTTATAAGAGGAGAATGCTTAACCTTGATGATTTGATTTAAAGTTTCTGATCCTTTAGTAAATATAATGTTAAGAGATTTTGTCTTCTCAAGTTCTTTTCTTAGACCCACAACTTCACTTTCTAGTTTTTCATTGTGCTTTTCTCTTTCAGTGAGTTGATGTGTAAACATGCATATGATCATATTATTTTCTTCCAAACAAATTTTGAGTTTAGTGATTTCTTCAAGAAAGTCTTCCTCTTCTAAGGCATACAAAAGATCATCATTGTCATATGCCATGAGTAGTTTATAAGTTTGTTCAGTTTCATCTTCATCACTATTAGATAATCCATCACTATCTTCATGGGTATAGTAAATTATTCTATTAACAACCCATTTTCTATTGCCTTTTGCAGATTCCTTTCCTTTTTCATGATTATCTTTATGAGGACATTTTGCAGCATAATGGCTGACTCTACCACAAGCAAAGCATTTGAATGGTAGCTTACCTCTAAATCTTTTGGAACTCCATTGAAGCTTCATGACAAAGTTTACCTCATCTTCTTATTCTAAAATATATCTTGATTCATTGTTCTATTCCTTTTCTTTTCCCTTTGCTGAAGCTTTGAAAGTGACTTCTCTCATGTTTGATGGTCCTCCTTTCCTCATTTCAAAGGCAGTTATAATTCCACGAAGTTGAACAACAATAATAGATTGAAAATCCTTCTTTTCTTCTATGGAAGATACTTTTGAATCAAATTTAGAAGACAAAGATCTCAAATTTTCTCTACTAAAGTAGCCTCCTTTATCTCTTCACCCAGATTATTCATACAATTAACTATCTCATCTACATGTAAAAAGTAACTAGCAATACTTTCATCACTATGCATCTTAAGAGTTTCATACTGAATTCTAAGAGTTTGGAGCTTAACATATTTTACCCGGGAGTCTCCTTCGTATCTCTAAATGATTTTGTCCCATATCTCTTTGGCTGTCTTGAGATGCATGACTTTGACAAATTCTGATCTGAAAAACTTCCCAATAAAGTATTAACTACTTTGGCATTGGTTTCGTATTACTTCTTACCCGTTGTATCTGTAGGTATTTCTACTAGAAATTGGTATCCTCCTTCAACAATTTCCCAAACATCAGCTCTATAAGTGACTGAAGATTGGCTTTGGTTCTTATTTTCCAATATACCAAGTTGTTCCCATTGAATATTGGTGGTCTAATAGATCCGATGCCTTCGTGGTTGTTCATCTTGAAAGATCTCCCTTCAAGCAATCAAGCTTCTTCTGAAGGACCCACTCTGATACCAATTGTTGGAAATAATAGTGAGAGGGGGTGGGGTGAATTAGTATTTAAAATTCAACTATTTTTCATTTCCCATTTAGATTTATATACACTACTTCAGTGAAATGAACTTGCGTGTGAATGCAACTGTGATTTAAGAAACCAGTGTATACACAGAGAACTTATGATTTAGTTAATTCATCATGTGTTGATCTTTAATCAGTGCATCAATACTTTATTATATAGTAACTAAGTGTAGTAATAACATAATAAACCATCACAAATAAGCAACACACATGAACACCAATATTTGAGGTGGAAACCCAATGCAGGACAAAAACCGCATGCTACTGTCATCTCTGTCTTCTTTTTAATATAAAGAAAATATGTTTACAATATTGTACTGGTGCAGACTCATACTGGTATGCAGGCACCCACCTGTAGAAGGCTACAACCTTCTCTTGTTCTCCATCTTCTACTGGAAGGGATCTACAACCCCCTAGCTCTTTCACTAGCCGATATGTTTACTAGTATGTAGGCACTGGCCTACAGAATGATACAACGTTCTCTCTTCCTCTAGGGACCATATTTCATAAATTTTCAGACTAGATGCTCCTAGTACACAACAACACAATATGAAGGTCTCATTTTCATCAAATTTTCACACTAGACCCATGAGAAAATTTGAAACTCAAACTGCATCAACCAATAATCAGTTAATCTGAATAGTGAGATCATTGTCACTAGAATATTGTGCTAAACCCATAAACCTGCATCATCATTCAAAACCAGTTGTAGCCTCAAAAATCATACATCATAATGCATACGCTACTTTACTAAACCCAACTTGCGTGTATATGCTACTTCCTTTAACCAAGCCTATGTATGTATACCTTCAAAACTACTGAAACATAAAACTTCTGGATCAATTCTGTACCGACCAGTAATATTCTAAACATCTGCTGTCAAATTACAGAGATCTAGACAGTTAGCAGTAAATATCACCCTTCTCACTTAATCAATCAATCAATCATACTCAATCTCCTTATGCATTCAGTTCTACTTTTAGATATAAGAAGACGTCATTGATAGAAAATAGTAAACCAGCAACATTGATCAAATAGATCAGTCATTTATGAATAACAAACTTTTCTTTTGTATACGCTACTTGGAAGTTTTGAACTAGCATGTAGACACACCTTCACCAAGGTGAACCAGAATATATAATAATATATATATATAATATATAATATATATATATATATATATATATATATATAAAATAGTAGTAACTTACAACTTCACTGCTATTCCAAATTTTAGACATACCTAGATCATGACAATTAAAAATAAAACATGTGTAAGTAATTAGATCTAGCCAGCCAATATCAGTTCATTCAATGATAAGTCATTTCAAGTCTCATGATCCTGATCCAACATTTAATTCAAGGTGCACAACATATTTCAAATCATATCATAATGATAGCCCCTGCAACATAAAACATACTTCAAATAGAAATACTCCTTAGAAACCCTTTTACTTGCACAATTGGCCCTTTGATCTTCACCTCCTTATATAGTTTTTGGCCTCTCTCAATACTTGGACCAAAACAACACTTAGAACCTGTGGTATTCTTCTACAGGATCAAATTATCATTACTCCACTCAATATTATGGGATAATACCATGGTATTGACCCTTGGTATTCTTTAATCTTGAACTTCCTTGATTTTCCAACCCATACATGCTTTTCCTCTTGTGAAAGTGCATGCATATGTCTACACTCTTTTTGTTCTGTGAATCTGAGTGTATACGCCACTTTTACAAGGTGAACCTGCATATATAGCTTAAACTATCTAAAAAAATTATTTTCTTTTAACTTCTTGATTTTGATCAATAGACCTTTGTTCCAACTTCCTGTTATTCTATACCAATGCCCTGTCACCTCTAAGTTGACCTATTATAATGTGAGATGCCCTTTATCAAATCTGAACTGACTTGTGAGTGAGTTTCCATTTAGGACAACATTTGTATCATAATGCCAACATGTACACAATGTCAATTATAGAAATGGAGGAAATTAAGAAGAAAAGAAAGACTTGTTGGACCAAGGAATCATCAAGCCTAGCTCATTCCCACGTGGTTTTCCAATTTTGTTGGTGTTGAATAAAGATGGCACATGGAGAATGTGTGTGGATTATCGAGCTCTCAACAAGAACATGGTGAAAAACCAATATCCTCTCCCTGTTATAGGTGACTTTCTTGATCAATTAAAGAATTTTGTTTGTTTCACTAACTTGTATTTTCACAATGATTACCATCAGATGAGGATTGTAGAAAATGATGTGTGTAAAATTGATTTCAAAACCAAGAAATGATTGTTTGACTAGTTGGTGATTCCATTTGGGCTTTGCAATGCCCCAAAAATGTTGATGTGTGTAATGAATGATGTATTTCAACCATTCTTAGATGAGTTTGTGCTTATATACTTAGATTATATACTTGTATTTAGTTAAAATTAGGATGATAATATAAGACATGTCAAGCAAGTATTAAGTATTAGATACTTTGCAAAGGGAGAAATTGTATCTAAAGTTGTCTAATTGTGAATTTGTAAAAAATTATTTGGTGTATTTGGGTCATATTGTTGGAGGCGGTCAACTAAAGATTGATCCTTCTAAAGTTGATGTAATTGTAAAATGGCCTCAACCTACAAATGCGACATAAGTGAGAAGGTTCTTAGGAGGATTTCAATACTGGAGAAGATTCATAGCTAACTTATCATTCATTGCATCTCCTTTACCTTCTTTGACTAGTGTAAAGCAAGGCTTTAATTGGGGAGGAAATCAACAAAATAATTTTGCATCCTTGAAGATAAATATCAACACAATGCCAATATTAGGCTTGCCAAACCTTCAACAACCATTCAAGATTGAGACATATGCTAGTGGATATGCCATGGGTGAGTATTGATGCAACATCGTAAGCATATTTGTTACCACTATGAAAATTTCTCTTAAGTTGTTGTTAACTATCTCATGTATGAAAAATATCTGTATTCCTTGTTTCAAAGTTTCAAGGAATGGAAACATTACTCCAGATAGGTAAGTACACTATCATACATATAGATCAACGTCCTTATAGTACCTCCAATCATAGAACAAGATACATCAAGCTCATTACTTTAGGTGGATGGGATTCCTTCAATAGTTCCATTTGGTAATCAAGTACAAGAAGGGTACAAGTAAGAATGTGGCAGATATTCTTTCTAGACCTCGTGTTTCTACATCAATTTTTTTTTCAAAAATGATTCCTTATCTCATGATAGCTATGTTCAACAACATTCTATAGATGAAGATGTTAAAGATGTTTATGAGAGGATAACCCGTGGATCATAGGTGGAGAACTATCATTTGTATGGAAATTTTCTCTACCATCTTCGCAAGTTATTCATTCTTATAAGTGAAAGAGTTGGCCATGTAATTCAAGAAGCTCCCACTTCTCTTGTGTCTAAGCATTTTGAGGCAGGAAAAAAATTGGCTCATTTTGCAGAGGTTTTTCTATTGGCCTTAGATGAAAGAAATTATAACCAAGCATGCAAAGGGGTGTGTGATATTCTCTACTTGTAAGCCCATTAATAGAAAATTGGGGTCGTACACACCACTCCTTGCTCCTTCTCCTCCTTGGGAGAGTGTCTCCACAGATTTTGTATGAGGGTTTCTTTTGTCAAAAATAGGTCATGACTACTTGTATGTAATAATGGATAGGCTTAACAAGATGTGTATCTTGATGCCATGTAGAAATCATATTACTCTTGAGAAAACTTCTAAACTTTTATTTCAACATGTAAGGGTCCATTTTGGATGACCCACATCCATTTTACCCGATCGAGATTCTTGATTCCTTGGAGAGTTTTGAACAAGTTTCTAGAGAATTATGGAAACCAAGCTAAAGAGGAGTACAACTTTCCATCCATAGAACAACAAATAGATAGAGGTCATCAACAAAACAACAGTTCATTTTCTCTAAGGGTATTGCAACAATCATCCTAAGTTATGGGATGAAAAAATACATTATTTCAACATGCATAGTGTAAAAGTTTGGTGACCTGAATCTTATTGAAACAACTGGAAAGAATTCTCCTAATTGTTAATTAAATTTAACAATTTATTTATTATGAGCTATAGAAAACACTAAATCAATCACACAATCACCTACAAAAATAAACTACAGAAGAAATAAACACTGGAAGAAATATTAACACTCACACATAAAATGACACAATTATTTTTGGACCAATGTCCCCAGAAAAACCCAACTTGGGAAAACCAGTGCAATAGCTCAAGGTTTTATTATTAAGCAACAGCGGAATTTGAGTTCAATAATTTGGATGTCGAATACTGGAAATCCTGCAAAGAAAATACTGGCAAAAATATTTTGAGGGAAATTACTCTCACTCTGAGAAATCCTAACACTGAACAACTCTCTAAAAATCAAGTCATCCCCCTAGCTTTGCATAGGTACTGCATCACACCAGTGTAGTCTGCTACACACTCTACTCGGAACAACTAAAGATCAAGTTGTCCAACCTTCTGCTGACAGGGAAACTGGTCCTCTAGCTCTCTGGGAATGCTTTCTGACCTTTGGAACTGAAATCCAGCTTCACCCCAGCAAAATTGAACTTTCTCACTAAATATTTTGCGTTGCCTCTACGCTGCTTCCTAGAGAAATATATGCCTTTCTCTACAATTGCACTTGCTGGATCTGGAATGTCTCCTCTAGCCTCACTATCTCTTCCCATATCCCACTGATTTGATCTCACTAACTCTCTCTGGCTACTGACTACTACTACTCTAAAAATCAATCTGCTAAGAAATTGAACTACTCAACTGATTTGGTATGTCTTCTCCGAGCCCCGTCAACTTCTTCCTATAATCCTCCATTGAGACTTCAATGACCATGATTAAATGCTAATCGATGGCTAGGATTAACTTAAAATCAATCCATGTAATTTTATTGAACATTCTCACCATGACTTAATTAATTCTGGTTAATTAATTATATTTCCTAAGTTTAGACTTAGGAAATATTTAAAAATGACTAATAATCTAATTGAGTCACTTCTAGGTGGAATGTCCATAAATGACTTTTGGGTTTTGGAGATCTCATTTATTCTAGCCTCTCCACAAAATTTCGTGACTAAAAAACATCTGATGCTACAAAAACTAACACTCCCTCTTAGCAAGGAATGTGTTCTTGTGATGCTCCCCCCTGTAGCACCACCTTGTCTCTGCATCATCTCATGTCACGTTGCTGATGTCTAGGTGCTACAACCCACCAACTACTATGAAAATATGATATGTGTTGCTACTGACCCTGCAAAATCCACTGCATCTACACTACAACTCCCTCTCCATCTATTGTTGTTGCAACTGCAACATCTGCAACTGAAAAGAATCCAAAATACTAAATCAACTATGATTAGTATGATATATCTGTCACTCTAGTCTCTGGTTGTTGCTAGTATCTGCATTGTCACTCAGGCATTTGCGCTTCTACTGACTCTACATTGGACCAACTACACTGATGCCAACTCTACACTGTGCTCCCTAACATCTGACGTGCAACTAGACTCTGCATCTATCACTCATGCATCTGACTGCATCTATTGCCACTGATCCATCCTACTACTAACGTATTATGGGACCTCATAGCAACATACTGATTCAAGAGGTGGAACTCCTTAAGAATCCTGCACATTTGTAGCACACTGAGGCTACAATACCAAGTCACCCCATTTCACTCCTGGGGGTATGTCAGTAAACATGACAAATTCTTCCTCCAACCTGGGGGACAACCTATCGATCTTTTTGGATGCTTCCTACTGGTCTTGCTTCTCATCCTTGCCCTTCTTCTTGAGAGGAAACTGGGTGCTATGATGACCAAGCTCACCACATATGAAGCACTTGACCTTTAATAGGCCCTTCTTATCTCTCTTGTGCTCCCCATGTCCCTAACTGGTACCCTTCGATGTGAGGGCCACATTCTCCTCCTCCTTCACCTATTTAGACCCATTGTTGTTGCCACTAATGGGGTTCTTTACTAAGTCTCGCCTCAAATCCTCCTATTGTAAATTAGTGCACATCCTATCCGACCTTGGCAAGGTTTCTCTACCCAAATTATTTGGATGAATACCTACAACTCCTCAGAGACACTATTGAGTGTAAATCACACTATCTCTGTGACTTGAGGTGCTACCCCAACAACTGATAGCTAATCTTAGATCTCCTGATTCCTAGTGAGGTAGGGATCTATGCATTCCCATTTCTACATCCTGGTGCATCTGCTAAACAATAGTTTGTCACACCTCCTGCACTTCCTTGTGACATACCCCAAAGTGCTCGAAACATGACCATGATGCAATGTACTCATTCATATCTTCATCTTAGATCCTCCCTAAGACATTGATTGGAAAATGCCTTGAGCTTCCCCTGAAGGAAATAGGTCTAAAACCATAATTTGAGAATCATCACTCATATGAGACTAAAAATCGCAATTGTCTCTTGTTGAATTATACTTGATCCACGATGACATCACTCTATTTACTTGAATACATGTGATGATCCCAAAAAGGAAATTTTCCCAAAGAGGATGAGAAGTTTCATGATCTAGAAGCTTCTAGAGCAACGAGCTAGAGGTTGTTTGGCATAGATGGGGTTGAGTTCTCCCAACTTGGCCACTTGGTATTATCCCTATGAGCTACCTCCTTGAGATGAGGGCCTACTCCTATCTTTGGAGAGATCCTAACTCCCTTTCCCTCCCTATACATATTCATCTTTTCCCATTCCCAAATGGTTGGTATTTGTCTATTTGCACCCTTACGCTAAGATTATGCCTATATGCTACTCATTTGGCTTGGAGAGGGAGTGCTTGGAGAGCCTAGCTTGGAATTGGACATTAATTCAAGGAGAGCCTATTGGCATTAAGGCTTGGTTGTATGCTTCCTCCTTTATTCTACTCATATAAAAATGTTGGTTCATTCTCTCTAAATGTGTATGTTCATGTATCATTTAGCTTAATGCTCCTTGATCTGTTTAGTAGGTTACTTTTGAACATGCTATTTGTATTTGCATGCCTCATTGTGTCTTGATCTCTTGTGCAGGTGTATAAAAATTGTGAGTAGCATGAACGAGCCTGTGACATAAGTGATTCAGCGTCTTCAATAAAGGAGAAGGAGATAGCATCAGAACGAGGTAGGTCATCTTCTTCGTCTCTCATTTCAACTGTAACATAGGAAATTGTCTAGTAGATTATCACGTAGGTGGCTAGTGCCACTCATTGGGCTAGAGGGATCATCTTTGTCCTTAGAGAGTGTTTACCTAGACAACAAAATGGTGACTCGACTAGGGAGGCTATAACCCTTTCCATCCATTCCTTAATTCAAATCCTTTGACTAGTTAGACCAATCATCGATTTATCAACTTGTGTGCATCAATATGGGTTTATACCATCAATGATTACTACCTTAGAGTGTTAAGTCTGGATTGTTTCTTAGAATCCTTTTTTTTTCTCCCATATTCCTCGCCCATCGCAGGTTTATCTCTAACAGTCATGATGGCATCACGAGTTTTTACCTGTATAGTCATGATGGAAAAGAAATTCTCAACTATATGATCATGCTAAAATCATCACTTTTTTTTGTATACAAAGTAGTGTTGATGACCCTAACCATTGCGGGTTTAGCTATGCAAAGTAGAAATGATAACCTAATCATCACTAGTTTCGGTATATAAAGTAGCGATGATCTTTGAATGTGTGAATTTTTAAGGTTTCTTCCTTAGAATCTAGTGCATCTTGGCCCCTAATGTCCTTTCCTATCCTATATGCTTTGGTTTGTCAGTGTTTCATTGATTGTCTTGATTAATTTGCAAAATTTGTCTCATTGGCTTTGAAGTGAAATCTGATTGATTTCTATGGTTTCTAGTCAATTGGTCATCGCTTGCTTCTTTTTGGTGTCATTGAGATGTTTGTTTTGTTGATTGATTGAGTGTTGTTTTCTATGGAAATAATTGAAAACATCATTTTGCATTTGTTTTAGCTTGTATTTCAGAATTTACTTTTCGTGAAAATGTATTAGATTAGTTGCATTGAAAATTTATTTTTTGAGATTCATTATTGAAAATAGATCGCACTTTTCAATGATTGAAAGCTAAAATTTGTGTTAGGTGCATCAAATTATTCAAATGAAAAGAAAAACATAATTCATATAAGTGCATCTTTGTAAAGTAAAACCATTTTTCTTTCAAAAAAGTTGCATTTAGGATAGTGAAAAGTGATTTTTTTTTTTTTTACTTTTGGCATTGCATTTGGAAGGCGAAAGTGAAAGTTAGTGGAAGGAATTTTGCATGAAGCATTTTGTTTGATGCATCATTGATTGAAATTTATTCCCTTGATTAGTCTAGCTTTTATTGAAATGAAAATTTTCCTTTTCTCATATAGTTGCATCATAGATGTTTAGGTGACATCGTTTTGAGCCTTAAAACGAAAACTTAATTGAAGATAAACATTGAAATTTACCTCAATTAACCTAAGGATCATTTGGAACTTAATACAAATATTTAGAGGTCTAGGCTAGAGACTTGTTTTGATGTCTTTAAAACATAGTAGTTGTCGTTAACTTCCTACAATGTATCCCAAGGGTGAAATCCCGTCCCAGTATGGAAGTATATAGAAGGTTCTCTAGTACTTTAGGGTATATCGAAGGCACTTCAGTATGAAAATTAAATAGGGACGTTCTCATCAAACAATTCTACATTAGACAATGATAACATGGAATTTTTCTCCCCGTACCATCGAGTATATATTGGGACACCCCACTAGGTTTTTATCTTTTAGCCAAAAGTAACCGAGTCAGTCACCTTATAAATGTGATACACTGAACACACCATTCAAGGAGATTGATTGTCGTATATTAAGTCCTTGGTTTTAGCTAAGGTGTATATAGTGGTTCATGGATACTTAGTAAACCCTCTTGCCTCGATTACCCCTTTTTGATTTATTTTTGTTAAAATTCTAAAATCAATTAATTGACCATGGAAAAACATCCTTCCTGTGGAAATACTCCTTAGTAGATATTAGGTTGATACTGATGGAAACATGTCCTGAGTCTACCAACCAAGGAAACCCCCTAGATAGGAATCCTAGTCCTTTTCCTTCTTTTGTAAATGTTTGTGCTCCCTATGTGGCAACGTTGTCCCTTCCTGGATTAACCATTGGTCTTCCAGTTTGGTTATTTTTGACCTGGTGATTCCAAGTGTCCAACTATTTTTAAGCAAATTATCCTCCACCTAAAAAACATCAACATCATGTTGATCCTAAAGTTGACCGCTCTCCTTCTGAACCTATTTCTTCACCTCATTCTTCCTCTTTGCCTGGTGAAATTTTGGATTCTAGTAACCAAGAAGCTAAGAAGAAGAATAAGAAGAGGATGAAGAAGAGGAAGTAAAATAAGCAAGGGGCCAACCAAACAACTATTGTTGCCAATGCAACTGATGAAGAAATCTTCCAACCAGCCCCAGAAAGTAAAATTCCCTTGCATGTTATGTAAGGGCGACCACCTTCTTCGAAGTTGTCCATGTATTCCCAAGGTCTTAGAAGTGTGGTCTACAGGTTCACATCGACCTTTATCATTAGCCTCTGGCAATCATGCCGGTGATAAACCTTCAACTAGTAACAGTAAAGCCTATGGGAAAAGGGAAAAGTAAAATTTCCTTGTAATTTGTGTGAAGGTAACCATCCCATTCACCTTTTTCCTCTTATGGATGAAACTTCTAAAGAGTTGGAAAAAATTACAGCTTCTCAACCTTTTCTTCTAGTTGGATATCGAAATCTTTCCCCTAATCCTTCACAAGTTCATCTAGTGATTGATCAAAAGTCAACTTTGGTCAACCTCGCTCTCTCTAAAAGTGAGTCTCATGAGTCCGTTCCTAGCCAACCATTGGCTGAGAAAATGGTAGACTTGGTTCCACCTTTATTTAATTGTACCTTTCTGGTAGAGAGTGAGCCTCATATTACTCAGGCTATTCTAGTCTCTTCAGTTCCAAATGAACTGAAGGGAAATCTTCCCATTCCTGAGGTGCATGAGAGAGGTTATTTTGTTCCCATAGAGAAAGAGAGAAACTCTCCTATTCCTATGATACCCCCTCTAAGTAGTTTTGTCACTTATTTTGATTGGAGTCGACTAATAGGATATCGTCTTCCATCTTATGTGCCTTTCCATATTACAATACATTCTTACCATATGGTCGTAAGCACACTCATAGACGAGGGTGCATATGTTAGCATCATGTCCTCGATTGCTTGACAAGAATTAGGTTCTCCTTAGCTTGTCCCCATCACTCAGAATCTATTAGATTTTAACAGAGGAACCAGTCAACTATTAGGAATCCTTCCTAAGTTGCCTATTAATTTAGTAGGAAAGATTGTCTATATAGATGTGATGGTTGTCCAAGGCCCTTTAGATTTTAATATACTCCTTGGTTGTGACTATTTTTATGTCATGGGAGCTCTTGTCTCTTCCATCTTTTGAGTGATGTGTTTCCCACATGAAGGAAGAATTGTGATTATTGATCAACTTACATTCATTGGTCCTTAATCAACTCCCCATCAACCATCATCCCTAAATGGTTCTTATGTGCAAGTGGTATCAACCTCGCCACAGGTTAATTACATGGCCAGCTGTTCCATGCCCACATCTACTGATGATGTAGTAGGTGATTTTGTTGTCTAAGTAAATCCTCTCTATAGATAGATACAATACCTCTAGCCCAATGAGTGGGACTACCAACCTATGTGACAATCTACTAGACACTTTCCTAAGTTACAATTAAAAAGAGAAACAAAAAAGATGGTGTACCTCGTTCTGATGCTATCTTGATCTCCTTTGTTGAAGACCTTGAATCACTTGTGTCACGGGATCATTCCTGTTGCTCACATCATTTATGCACCTGCACAAGAGATCAAGACATAACAAGGCATGCAAATACAAATAGGATATTCAAAAGCAACCTACTTAACTCATCAATGAATGTTCAGATAAATGATACATGAGCATACACATCAATGGAAAATGAACCAACAGTTGTATATTAATAGAAAATAAGGGGAAGCATACAACCAAGCCATGATGTTGATAGGCTATCCTTGAATGAATGTCTAAGTCCAAGTTAAGCTCTCCAAGAACTCCTTCCCAAGCCAAATGAGTAGCATATAGGTACAATCTTAGCATAAGGGTGCAAATAGACATAGACCATCCATTTGGGAATGGGAGACGATGAATATAGGCAGGGAAAGGGAGTTAGGATCTCTCCAAAGATAGGAGTATGCCCTCATCTCAAGGAGGTAGCTCATAGGGACAAGACCAAGAGGTCAAGTTGGGAGAACTCGACCTCATCTATGTTGAACAACCTCCATCTCACCATCCTCAAAGCTTCTAGATCATGAAGCTTCTCATCCTCTTTGGGAAAATTACCTTTTTGGGATCATCACGAGTATACAAGTAAATAGAATAATGCCATCATGAGTCGACTATAATACAATAAGACACCATCGCAATTTTTAGTCTCATAAGAGCGATGATTCTCAAATTAGGGTTTCGGAGCTATTTTCTTCAAGGGAAGCTCAAGGCATTTTCCAATCAATGTTTGAGAGAGGATGTGAGCTGCATATATGAATGAGTACATTGAATTAAAGTAATTTTTTGGGAACTTCTGGGTATGTCACATGAAAGTGCAAGAGGTGTGACAAAATAATGTATAACAGATGCCCCCTAAAGCACGAAGGTAGAATGGGGAGTGATGGTTGAGATGCTTTATGAGCTTTCGGTAGGACAAGAAAAAAAACTATTAGGAGACCTAAAAATCAAGGTGATCCAGGTGGATATTGGTGGCCACCCACCTATTCCACTTGTACCCTCACCATTGTTTATTTCAATTTTTCAGTTTCCTTATTTGTAGCACAATTTACTATTTTTGGTAGTTTTTCAGGTCCTGAACTTCTAGAGCCATTTTGAGGCCCTAAATGACGTTTGTTTTTGGAAAAATAGGAGCAACATGGGTCACTAATAAATATTTCTCACTCAAAAGTTGTAGTCCTTAGATAGATATTTCTAACGAGGTATTGTGTGCGTCAAATGAAGATCATATGCCAAAGTTACAACCCGGGAAGTTGATGTACCAATTTACCCTAACGAGACCCATAGTTTGGCGCTTCATCTCCTAGGGTTAGGTTTTTGGATGTTTAGGGTTTTCCATTGTTTCTAAACAATAAATAGGCCTTTGAGTCCCATTGTAACATGGTTCAAAGGCATGTAGCCGCCACATCTCTTCTCAGAGATAAGCTACCATCGCTCGAGCTAGTCTTATTTCCATTTTGTTTGTAAGCATATTTCAATATTTGATATTAATGAAATGAAGCGTTATTTCTACTACATCTTTGTATTTATGGTTATATTTGTAATTTGTTGCATTCCTATTTAAATCCGGATTAGTGGTATTAGATCGGTCTACTCTTTCTCTGTTTTTCTTTGCATGTCCCCAATGAGGTCGGGATATAAGGAGTTAGGGATTGAACTCATCGAACCTTTGCAAGACCAGCCTTGTAAATCCCTATGGCCTCCCATGACATATGAAAAGAAATATGAGGGGACAAGAGATCCTATCAAATCTTGCTCGAAGAAGCCCTCGAGCGACAAAGGAATGCGATGATGGACAACTTTACCCATATCCTTCAGTGGCTACCCAAGGGTGACGCATCTACTTCTGGCAGCTACCTTGGAAGCGCCACACCCTTTAAGGTACAAGTTAACTTTAACATTCCCATATTTGAGGTTTAGATAGATGTAGATGCTCTAGATAAATGGTTAAATCTGTTAGAAGGATATTTTTCCATTCATGATTTTTCCAGCCAGGAAAAGATCACTTTTTCACTTCTCAAAGCAGCCCCCCATGTCAAAAACTAGTGGGAAACCTACTGTGAGAAGAAGGATGAAAATAAAAACTCACTATTTTCAGCTACACCCACTTGGAACTTGTTCTGGGATGCCATCAAGGAGCAGTACTACCCTATCGGGAGCTATGAGGATAAATACATAAAGTGGACAACGTTACGATAGGGCAGGGAGCAAGATGTGTCGGAGTTTATCAATGTTTTTCATACCCTTCGCATGAAGTTGGGTATCAAGGATTCTGAGAATCATTTGGTTCTCAAGTACCATAGCTACCTACATAGGTACATCCAGGATGAGATGGAATTCCTAGACATCTCCTCATGTTGGATTGACATGCCAATATGCCGTCAAGATCAAGAAAAATTTTAAACAGAAGAAGCGAGACTTTCGATCTGTGAATCTGAAGCAAGGGAAAGGTGCACCCAAACTGCAGAAAAAAGGACAAATCCAAGGTGGGGTAGCCCAAGACAACCCTCTAAAGCCATAAGCAAAGTAAAATGTTGTGAAGCTGAAGAAGGACATAGGAAAGTGGTGTGAGTTCCATAAGGACTCCACTTACAACACAAGCGAGTGTCGGGCCAAGCAGTCACTGATGGCCGAGCTAAAGGCTTTGGAATCAAATGCATGTTCTGACTTTGAGTCAAAACCCGATAAGGGGAATAAAAAAGGGAAGTAGATTATCGATGCAGAGCCCAACACCACCATTGCAACCACAAATATCCAGAAGGAGGAACCCCAAGATCTATAGGAGGAGGAGTGCCTCTTCCACTCCTAGATGTGGGTAAAGGGTTCCCCGCTATAGTTCATTGTCAACAGCAAGAGCCAAAAGAACCTCATTTTGGCAGAGGTTGTGAAGTGGCTAGGCTTACTGACCATAACACATCCACAACCATACACCATCAGGTGGCTTCACCAAGGACAACATCTTTGCGTGAGCCAACAATGCCACATTCAATACAACATCAAGCCCTTCACGGATGAGGTATTATGCGACGTTGCTCCCCATGATGTTTGTGATGTATTATTAGGCCAACCATACTTATGGAAGTGACATGTTGTGTATGAGTCAAGACCTCGTGTTGTTATTGTTACTTTGGGAAATAAGTAGTACAGGATACCGGAGATAGTACCCTCCTACCGCCATCTCTTTGGTTACTGAAAAACAATGCAATAAGCTCATTTACAAAATTGGGAAATTTGTTTTCCTGATGATACAACCTCAGGAAAAGAAGAAGACGATGGCTGCATCATCCAAACAGGGCCCCTCCACATGGAAACAACAAATGGACAAGGTCATGGAGGAGTATGAGGACATCCTCACCTCCCCTGCAATGGTGCCTCTGCACTTTCAGGTCAAGCACTCCATCAATATGAACCCAGGTGCGCTGCTTCCTAATGGACCAATCTAGCGAAGCTCCGTTCTAGAGAACAATGAAATCAAGAGGCAGATTCAAGAGCTATTGTAGAAAGGTCACATCAGTCCTAGTTCATCACCCTGTGGGAGCCTGATCATGTTGGTATAGAAGAAGGATGCGACTTGGAGACTCTGTATTGACTATCGGGTGCTGAACAAGATCACTGTCCAGAATAGGTACCCAATCGCACAAAATGATGACCTTTTGGACCAACTGAAGGGGGGGGAATATTTCAACAAGACCGACATGAAGTCTGGCTTTCACCAGGTACCAATCAAACCCTCCGATGTGTGGAAGACTACCTTCATGCCTTTTGGGTTGACGAATGCTCTTGCAACCTTCATGAGGCTGATGGATGACATCTTGTGACCATTCACCAACTCAATTTTAGTGGTATACTTGGATGACATCCTAATCTTCAGCCAGAGTTGGGAAGAGCACCTCCACCACATCCGATAGGTTCTCTAAACACTGCAACAACATAAGTTGTGTGCCAATTTGGAGAATTTCACTTTTGGCATGACCCTGCTTAAGTATCTGGGATATGTTATTGATGAATGAGGGGTGCATGTGGATTTAGCCAAGATCCAAGTCATTCAGGATTGGCCAGCCCCAACCACTCTGACAAAGTTCCGAAGCTTTTTGGGTCTTGCCGATTTCTACTACAGGTTCATGATGGGATTCTCTCATATCACTTGGCCCTTGAGTCAAGTCACCAAAGGAGGAGCAAAACAAAAATTATTTTGGTTTGAATATCAACAGAAGGCATTCACAGATTTGAAACATCATCTTTGTTGTGCACTAGTGCTCACTTTACCAGACTTGCAACAACCATTTGAGATCGAGACAGATGCCTCTGACTATGAAATTGGGGCATTCCTTACTCAACAAGGGCATCCGTTGGAATATCACAGTGAGACACTTTTAGAAATAGTCCAAAAGTATCCCACTTATGACAAAGAGATGTATTCCATTGTGCAAGCCTACTGACAATGGAAGCATTAAATTTTGGGGAAGGAAATGGTCATCCACATAGATCACCGACCCCTGCAGTTCATACAGATGCAAGGGAAGTTGCAAAATGATCACCATCAAAAGTGGTCCACATACCTATAGTAGTTCCTTTTGAATATCAAGTATAAGAAAGGTAGCACCAATAATGTTTCAGACTGCCTCAGCTGACCACTGATCATGGCGTTAACCACCGTTCTCAACACTTGTGGGCACGAGACTTATAATTGGCCACTTCTCTACAAAAGCGACCCAGAATTTTGCCACACATACTAGATGCTCTTGGAGGGTCAGTAAGTTCCATAGTTTCACCTCCAGGATGCCTTGCTATGCCACTTGGGACACCTTTGTGTTCCTTCAAGCAAGTGAGCCAGATGATTTGGGAAGTGCACTACAGTTGGGCTGCTGGACATTTCAGGGTTGATAAAACAGTGGTAGTATTGCAGAAGTATTTCAATTGGCCGAATCTTTGACAGGATGTTGGGAAGTACATTATATCCTACACTAACTGCGCCATTGCCAAACTTACCATCAAGAAGCAAGGCCTCTGTACTCCACTACCTACCCCTAGTCAACCTTGGGAATCCATCTTCATGGATTACATGCCGGGCCTTCCTTCTACTAAGCATGGAAATGAATGTTTTTTGTGTTCATCGACATATTCTCAAAGATGGCCATTATGGTAGCCTGCAAGAATAATATCACAGCAAAAGCCACTGCTAAACTCTTCTTTGAACGACTGTGGGTATACTTTGGGATCCCACAATCTATCATCTTAGATTGGTATAGGAAGATCCTAGTAAATTTTGGTCCAATCTCTAGTCAATGCTCGACACCAAGCTCACTAAGTCCACAGATTTCCATCCCCAAATCGATGGCCAAACAAAGGTCGTCAACATGATGATCATACACATTCTGCGCATATACAGATCAAAGCATCCATGCACATGGGATGATATCCTTTCCTATGACAAACATAGCTCTAACTACGATCTCCACAACTCAACTAGCCATAACGCTTTTCAGGTGGACTTGGGATTCCAGCCACTATATCCCATTGATGTGGCCATACCATTTGTAGCTACTCAGGAAGATTCGACTCATGTCTAGTCGAAAGCCAATAAGGCAAAAAACTTCATTGAGCACATCCAACATATTCGCCAATAGGTCCATGACATTCTAGAGAAATCAAATGCCAAGTACAAGTAGCGACATGATCAACATTAGGTGTCACACAAGTTTCAGTTGGGCGACAAAGTATGGTTACATTTACAGAAGGAACACCTTACTAGAGTGATCCAGATTTAAATAAGAACACATTAAATTACAGAGATTACCATAGACACAGAGATGCATCAGAAATAATACTTCATTTCATTAATGTAAAACACTTAAATATGCTTACAAACAGAAATGGAAATAAACCAGCTAGGGCAATGGTAGCTTATCTCCAAGAAGAGATGTGGCGGATACATGCTCTAAACTTCCTTACAATGAGGCTCAAGGGCCTTTTTTATTATTGAACAATAAGAGAAAACCCTAAACAACCAACACCCTAACCCGAGGAGATGTAACACCAAGAGTTTATGGGCTCCGTTGGGGTGAGTTTGACAGCCAACTTCCCAGGGTCATGACTTGGTCACATTATCTCTGTTTGATGCACATGATAACCCATTGGAAAGATATCTCTGGGGAATATGACGGAGAAGACAATTTTAGACTAAAAATCGCTGGCAATTGATTTCCAAAAAAATGTCATTTAGGGCCTCAAAACAGCTCTAAAATTTTAGGACCCGAAAAACTGCTAAAAATAGTAAATTGTGCTACAATTAAGGAAACTAAAAATATGAAAGAAGCAATGGTGGGGGTCCAATTGAAATTGGCAGGTGGCCACCAATATCTACTTGGATCATTCCTCCCCCCTTAGGAAGCAATCGTCCCCATTGCATTGAGTTCCTTCGTGAGATGAGGAAACTTCTACTGAACATGGTCCCTAGTGAGCCACTTGCCCTTGTGAAGGAGTTAGCCTGCTTTGACAACTCGATACAGTTGGATATTCTACTGATGAGTGTGCTTGATCTATGTGTCCATGATCCAATCAGTTGCATCTTGTTCCATGCAATCTAGATTTAACTCTGTGGGTGTGAACTGTTTTGAAATGTCGAATGAGTCTAGTAATGGTGGAAATTATGGCCGAAGGCGATCCACATTGAACACTAGGTCCAGGCCAAGGAATGGGGGAATGCTGAGCTCAAATGCATTGTCTCCACAACCTTGGTAATGGTGTAAGGACCATATCAAAGTGGTCTGAGTTTCTAATAGGCTCCGATAAGGCATTCCTTTTACAAATGCAACCAGACTTTGTCGCCCGCCTGAAACTTGTGTGGCACCCGATGCTGGTCATGTCGCTGCTTGTACTTGGCATTTAATTTCTCCAAAATGTCATGGAACTACTAGCGAATATGTTGTATGTACTCAATGAAGTTTTTTGCCTTATATATTTTGGACTAGACATGAGCCAAATCTGCAGGAGTAGCTGCAAATGGAATGGCCACATCAATGGGACATAGTGGTTGGAATCCCAACCCCACCTGAAAAGGGTTGTGGCCAGTCGAGCTATGGAGAGCCCGGTTTGTAGTTGTGTTGAATATATGGGAGGCTCTCATCCCATGTGCATGGATGCTTTGAGTTGTATGTGCGTAAAATGTGTATGATCATCATGTTGGCAACCTCTGTCTGGCCATCAGTTTTAGGATGGAAAGATGTGGACTTAGTGAGTTTGTTGTCCAACATCGATCTGAGACTAGACCAAAATGTACTGAGGAACTTGCTATCCCAATATGAGATGATAGACTGTGGGATCCCAAAGCGTACCCAGACTCATTCAAAGAAGAATTTAGCAGTGGATTTGGCTATGATATTCTTCTTGCAAGCTGCCATAATGGCCATCTTCAAGAACCTGTCGACGACCACCAAAACTTAGTCATTTCCATGCTTAGTGGAAGGAAGGGCTGACATGTAATCCATGGAGATGGATTCCCAAGGTCATCTATGGGTAGGCAGCGGGGTATGGAGGCCTTGCTTCTTGATGGTCAGTTTGGCAATGGCGTAGGCAGTGCATGATCTGATGTACTTCCCAATATCCTGTCGAAGATTTGGTCAATAGAAATACTTTTGCAGTACTGCCACCATTTTCTTGACCTTGAAATACCTAGCAGCCTGACTATAGTGTGCTTCCTAAATCATCTTGGCACGCTCACTTGAAGGAACACAAAGGTGACCTAGGTGGCATAACAGGGCATCCTGGAGGTGAAAATCTGGAACATGCTAACCCTCCAAGAGTGTCTGGTGTGTGTGGTCGAATTCTAGGTTGCATTTGTAGAGAAGTGGCCAATCAGAAGTCTCATGCCCACAAGAGTTGAGCACAATGGTTAACGCCATGATCAATGATCAATTGAGGCAATCTACAACATCATTGGTGTTTCCCTTCTTATACTTTATATTCATATCGAACTATTGTAGGTATGATCACCACTTCTGATGGCAATCATTCTGCAATTTCACTTGGGTCTGTATGAACTGCAGGGGTCAGTGGTCTATGTGGGTGATTGTTTCCTTCTCCAAAATGCAATGCTTCCATTGTTGATAGGCCTGCACAATGGAATACATTTCTTTGTCATAAGTGGGATACTTTTGAACTCTATCTAAAAGTGTCTCACTGTGATATGCCATTGGATGCCCGTGTTAAGTAAGGACTACCCCAATAGAATAGTTAGAGGCATCTGTCTTGACCTCAAATGGTTGTTGCAAGTCTCATAATGTGAGCACTAGTCCCGAGTAGAGGGGATATTTAAACTCTATCAGTGCCTTCTATTGAGATTCAAACCAAAATATTTTTTCTTTCGCTCCTCCCTTGGTGACTTGACTCAAGGGCCAAGTGATATGAGAAAATCCCAACACGAACCTATGGTAGAAGTTGGCAAGAGCTAGAAAGTTGTGGAGCTCTATTAGAGTGGTCGGAGATGGCTAATCCTGAATGACTTGGTTCTTGGTTGGATCCACATGTACCCCATGTTCATCAATAATGTATCCCAGATACTGAACCTGGGTCATGCCAAAAGTGAATTTCTGCAAATTGCCACATAACTTGTTTTGCACAGTGTTTGGAGAACCTGTCAGATGTGGTGGAGGTGCTCTTTGCAACTTTGGTTGAAGATCAAGATGTAATTCAAGTATACCACTACAAATGAGTTAGTGAATGGCCACAAGATGTCATCCATTAGCCTCATGAAGGTTGCAGGAACATTTGTCAATCCAAAAGGCATAACCAACCATTTGAAAAGGCCCTCTTTCGCTTTGAAGGCAGGCTTCCACACATCAAAGGGTTTGATTGGTACCTAGTGATATCTTGAATTCAAATTGATCTTGTTGAAATATTTTCCCCCTTCAGTTGGTGTAGGAGGTCATCAATCCATGGGATCAGGTAACTATTATGGACTGTAATCTTGTTTAGCGCCTAGTAGTCAATACAGAGTCTCCAAGTCCCATCCTTCTTATGTACCAACATGATCGGGCTCCCACAAGGTGATGAACTAGGATGGATGTGACCTTTCTACAGTATTTCCTAAATCTGCCTCTTTATTTCATCATTCTCTAGAACAGAGTGTCGATAGGTTGGTCCCTTGGGCAGCGATGTACCTGGGGTCAGATCGATGGAGTGCTTGACCTGACAATTGAGAGGAACCCCTATGAGAGAGGTGAAGATGTCCTCATACTCCTCCATGACCTTTTCCATCTGTAGTTGTCATGCAAAAGGGCCCTATCTGGAGGTCATGGCCATCGTCTTCTTCTTTCCTTGAGGGTGTATCATTAGGAAAAAGAATTTCTTGGTTTTGGAAATGAGCTTATTGCATTATTTTGTAGTAACCAAAGAGATGGCAGTGGGTGGTGCTACCTCCGGTATCATGTACAACTTATTTCCCAAAGTAACAATAACAACATGAGGCCTTGATTCATACATAGCATGTCACTTCCACAAGTATGGTTGTCCTAATAATACATCACAAAATTCAAGGGGAGAAATGTCATACAATACCTCATCTATGAAGGGCTTGATGTTGTATGGAAGGCGACACTATTGGCTCAAGTGAAGATCCCATCCTTGGTGAAGCCACCCGATGGTGTATAGTTGTGGATGTGTTGTGGTTGGTAAGTCCAACCACTTCACAAAATCTGTCGAAATAAGGTTCTTTTGGCTCCCACTATCGATAATGAACTATAGCGAGGAACCCTTTACCCATGTCTAGGAGTGGAAGAGGCGCTCCTCCTCCTCTGGATCTTAGGGTTCCTCCTTCTGGATCTTCATGGTCACAACGATGGCATTGGGCTCCACATCGATAATCTGCTTCCCTTTGTCCGGTTCTGAATTAGAGTCAGAACATGCATCTGATTCTGAAACCTTTAGCTCGGCCACCAATGACTTCTTGGCCCGAAACTCACTTGTGTTGTTAGTGGAGCTCTTATGGAACTCACACCACTTTCCCATGTCCTTTTTCAGCTTCACGTCACTATTCTTTGCTTGCAGCTTTGGTGGGTTGTCTTGGGCCGCCCCGCCTTGGATTTTTCTTTTGTTTTGCAATTTTGGGGCACCTTTCCCTTACTTTAGATTCGTAGATCCAAAGTCTCGCTTCTTATTTTTAAACTTTTTCTCGACCTTGACGACATATCAGTATGTTGTGCCGAGTGAGGAGATGTTCAGGGATTCTATTTCTTCATGGATGTACTTGTGTAGGTAGCTACGATGTTGGAGTACCAAATGATGCTTTGAATCCTCGTTACCCAACTTTGTGCAAAGGGTATGGAAAATATTGGTAAACTCTGGCACATCTTGGTCCCTTCCCTGTCACAGCATGGTCCACTTTATGTATTGATCCTCATAGCTTCCGACAGGGTAGTACTACTCCTTGATGGCATCCCAGAATGAATTCCAAGTGGTTGTGGCTGAAAATAGCGAGCTTGTACTTTCATCCTTCTGCTCGCAGTAGGTTTCCCACCAATCCTTAACATGGGGGGCTACTTTGAGAAGAGCGAAAATAAATTTTTCCCGACTAGAAAAATCATGAACAGAAAAATAACCCTCTAGCAGATTTAACCATTTATCAATGGAATCTGCGTCTATCTAATGCTCAAATATGGGGATTTTAAAATTAACTTGTACCTTAAATGGTGTGGCATTTCCAAAGTAGTTGTTGGAAGCTGATGTGTCGCCCCTGGGTAGCCACTAAAGGATTTGGGCAAAGTTGTCCATCATCGCATTCCTTTGTTGCTCGAGGGCTTCTTTGAGCAAGATTTTGATAGGATCTCCTGCCCCCCCATCTTTCTTTTCATCCACCATGGGAGGTCGTCAGGATTTGCGAGGCTGGTCTTGCAAAGGTTTGACTAGTTCAAGCCCTAACTCCTTATATCCTAACCTCATTGGGGACATGCAAAGAAAACAGAGAAAAAAAGTAAACTACTCTGATACCACTGATCCAGATTTAAACAGGAACACAAAAAATTATAGAGATAACCATAAACATAGAGATGCAGTAGAAATAATACTTCATTTCATTAATGTAAAATACTGAAATATGATTACAAATAGAAATGGAAATAAACCAGCTAGGGCGATGGTAGCTTATCTCTGAGAAGATATGTGGTGGCTACATGCCTCTGAACTGCCTTACAATGACGCTCAAGGGACTTTTTTATTATTGAACAATAAAAGCAAACCCTAAACAACCAACACCCTAACCCAAGTAGATGTAACACCAAGAGTTTATGGGGCCCGTTGGGGTGGATTGGACAACCAACTTCCCAGGTTCATGACTTGGTCATATTATCTCCGTTTGACATGCATGATAACCCGTTGGAAATATCTCTCCGAGGACTATTACTGAAAAGAAAATTTTAAATAGAAAATATTTGGGGATAGATTTCCAAGAAAATGTCATTTAGAGCCTCAAAATGGCTCCAGAAGTTTGGGACCCGAAAAACTACTAAAAATAGTAAACTATGCTACAACTAAGGAAACTAAAAATCTAAAAGAAGCAATGATGGGGGTCCAAGTGGAATTGGTGGGTGGCCACCAATATCCACTTGGATCATGGAGCCTATCAAAAACTCATACCACTTCAATATGGTCCTTACACCATTACCAAGACTATGGGAAACAATGCATTTGAGCTCAACATTCCCCTATTCCTTGGCCTACACCTAGTGTTCAATGTGAACTGCCTTCGACCATACTTCCCACCATTGTTGGACACATTAGACATTGCAGAACAACTCACATCTATAGAGTTAAATCCAGATTGCGTGGAGCAAGCCACAACTAATTGGATCATGGACACACAAATCAAGAACACTTGACAACAAAGGATCCAACTATATCGAGTTATCAAAGAAGGCCAACTCCTTCACCAGGCCAAGTGGCTCACCAAGAACCAAGTTCAGTAGAAGTTTCCTCATCTCATGGAGGAACTCAACACAATGGGGACCATTGCTTCTTAAGGGGGGAAGAATGATCCAAGTGGATATTGGTGGCCACCCACCTATTCCACTTGGACCCCCACCATTTTTTCTTTCAGTTTTTTAGTTTCCTTATTTGTAGCACAATTTACTACTTTTGGCAGTTTTTTGGGTCCTAAACTTCCAGAGTCATTTTGAGGCCCTAAACAACGCTTTTGGGAAAACTAGGGGCAACAGAGATTGCATGTTTAAAAAAGTACCTCAGACGATGAACATTGGCATAAGTAGTCCCTTGGCATGACTTCACTAAGACGCTCTGGTGCCAAGAGTTCCTTAATACGTGGCATGGTGGATGTTTGCAATTATAAATGGGTTATGTTTTGGAGTGCGGGCCATCATGATGCGCCCAAAAGTCGTATGGGACATAAATAATAAAAGGGATGGAAAGCATATGTCATTGAAGGTGCCATCGGAGGCACAAATCAAAGGGAATGTTTGAGCCTAACACACTTATTTAGATGCTAGGTGGAAGCAACACCTTGAGCATGGTGAAAGGTTCATATATTATTTATGAGAAGTGGTTGTATCTTTTGCCAAAATGAGATTTTAAAGAGGATCCTAAAAAATAATCAATGTTAAAAAGAAAAGGCATTGAGGACCTATTAGCAGCATTTAGCTCATGCCCACATAATACATTCTCATGGATCCCTTCCACAAACAGTGGCGTTGTTCGAGTCTGTGAATATTTGCGTTCACATAACCAAAGCAATATCGAAAGCCCAAGTATCATGGTCCTACAGAGACTAAGAGAAGGTGGATGGGTTTCATATCAAATGATGCTACGCCTTCTATTCCATAACCCATGAGCCATGTTTATTCATTGAAGTCACATTTGAATAGACTCCTCCAGGCATTGGATAGGATGGTCATGCTAGAATGGATGCATATATAAATGAGTACGAAAGAACATAAGAAGTCATGATATCAGGTAAAACATAGATGAATACATAATGTTTGGGTGTTTACATATCAATGGATATGGTCAGATCCTCTGTGCCACAATATGGCCAGGCCAACCTTCCAATTTTATATGGTTGTAGAAGGTGAACACTGAAACTTGACTTGGTTTTCTGCATTGTAACCAGTTGCAATTACATTGGAAAACTCGTAAGTCATAGAATCACACTCTAGGAGAAGACAACAAATGTGGCCTACTATGAAACGCGACTATGCGACCTCTCAGAAGTCGCACCTCTCCCAAAGTCATGACATCGCACTCCATAAGAGTTCAAAGGGTGTGACCTTCATTGTAATGTGACCATGCGACTTCTCTTGTAGTCGCTAAGACACTGGATCAAACCTCTAATTGATTGACAAAGGTCATTGACTCTAGCACTCTACTTTCCCTTTTGCCTCACCATAAGAGGTAAAATCCTCACTGTGAGAGATTTGGCAATTGAAAGATATTAGCATGAGTGGAAAGGCTAACACATAAGCTAGGGATACGAAAGAGGAATTCGTGTTGCAAGCCTTAGTGTCCAGAAAAAATATATCGTCGTAACCGATGAGCTCTCTAACTTTCACACCTTATCCAACACTACCAATCAATACAACATCAAAGTCTCAAAAGTATTATGTAGAAAATTAGCGATGGAATCCTTTAGGGTAAAACCAAAGCCTGTTTTATTGTTTAAATTGACGCTCAGCTTTGATGCTAAGAGCATTGAGATCTTTTGCAAGATAATGGCTCCTCGTTAAGATATTGGAACTTCTTCCCAAAGATTCCTTCAATCACATCTCCTTTCAAGAGCTTGAGAACCTCTAAGTTACAAATTAGAGCCTCAGTGATACAATATGACCAACCTTATTGCGACCAAGCATAGTAATGCCTTAATGCCTTAACGAGCTTTCACGGAGTGCAACCAACCCTTCCCTGTGACTTTGCGACTCTCGGTAAATTTTCACTCCTGCATAGGTTGTGAAGTTGTGTTTTCAAGCCTCAAGGATGAAGCCATAAGCACAACTAACCATTATTTGCAACCATACAACCCTTGGTTGTGGAGTCACACTCTAGCATGTAGCCAAAAATGTGACTTGACCTTTGCTCCGACAAAACGACCAATTTGATAGAGATGCGACCTAAGGAATATGCATATACAACCTTTTGGTTGCCAATGAAATCTTCCTCATGATAAAAGGAAATGGTAATAGGAAGGGCACACTATAAAAACATGCATGGGCCAAAAGGTTGAATTCAACATGGACAAACATATAGATGAATGATATTATACTCAAAGCATCAAACTTACAGGATAGATCATCTTCTAGGGAGGGATCTCATCGAGAACCTGACAATATTGTGCTTCTCTAATCTTATCTTTGTGCCTTTATGGATCCGAACATACATACGAAATGTACAGGTGATAATATTAGAAGATTGGGGGATAGAAGGAATAGGACGGTGTTTTAGGAAATATGGAATCATCTGTGATATCGTCCAAGTCATATTTTGCAAACCATTGCCTTATTTTCTATGGAACCACTAGTAGGTCTTGATGGAGAAGATGTTCAAAATAAAAATCTCTATAGGTTAAGGTTTTGAGGTCAATGAGAAAGCTACACCTTGAAGATGTTATCCTTGGTCAGTATAAAACAAGAGTTTTAAAAGATGGGGACAAATTTGATGTCCTCATGAATAGTCTTACTCCAACTTTCATAGTTGCAACTTTATATATTGATAATTCACACTAGGATAGAGTCCCTTTCTTGATCAAAGATGGAATGGGGCTTATAAAGCACAGGGGTCTAAATTAATTACTTACTAATATCATTATTTCAATTACTTGATTGTATTTCCGATATTATTCTTTTTTGAAAAGTAAATATGACCAATTCCATTTGCTTGCAGATAGAAAGTTTGCATGAAAAGAGTTGCAGTTTCCACAGAAGCTACAACTAGGGTTTCAAAAAGATCGAAACTGGATCCATTCAATCCCTTGAAATATAGTGGAAATGTGAAGAACACAACATCATAGGTGATTGGATGTAAGAAAGGTGCAACGACATGTAGTCCAACAATCCATGTCTTTGTGGTTTCTCAACAATGTTGGAAATGAGATCCAGCACCAGGGTTCCCTCTCAACAAGCCAGCTGCTCCCTTCCAAGTTCCGAGAACCTTTTAGTGAACTCAAAGATGCATCACCAGAATATTAATGAATGTCATTGAAGCACAGTAGCAGGAAAAAAAGTTAGTTTCAAGACCAAGCATCTATATCATTGTGAAATGTGGGCAACAAGCATTTTAGGGTTTCCAATAACCCTCTTCATCCATCTCCTCTCTCTTTGTGTTATCATAATGTAATTTCACCCACAATTATATCAGTGGGTATGTTGGGACTGATGTGAGCATGTAGCAAGAATTATTGGCTTGAGAAAGAAGTGGGGAAGCTCAAGACTCTGGAGGTTATCTGAAAGGGCATGGGGGAATGTCAAGAGTCATGGTAGGTGAATAGTCACATGACCCCTATAAATGTACCCTCATAGATCATACTCAGGGGACTTCAGCACTTGAGTTGAGGCCAATATAGATAGCTGATTTATGCTTGAGAGCTAGGGCCACTTAGCTCTTGGTAGTTAGGAGAGTGGGTTTGCAGTGTAGGTTTTAACTCCGTACATAAATTACCTGCATACGAATTCTAAATCACAGGAAAAATAAAAATGCGAGAGCATAACACATAAAACACATATACACAGAGATTTCCCACTGGATCTCAAAACCGAGACTACCAGCTTGATTTTTCATTATATTCCTTTCAATGTTACAATACATATTTATACATGCCGAAGCATCCAATACCATGGACCGAAAACCATCGCGTCCAAA
>APFE030429194.1:517-16624 GCA_000404065.3 Pinus taeda
ATGCAAGTTTCTAGCTATATAATTTAAAAGTCGATCTAGGAGACCAACCTGGGATCCAACGCTTGTTTGTTGTGGGGGAAAGTGTCGCTCCTATCCTCTATCTCTGGCCGGTCGCTATTCGCACATAGATACCTGCACAAGTGAAGAATAAACCACAACAAGCATAAAATCCAAAAACATATAGCTATGTACCAGTCAAGCAAGATACAATTCACATATCACCGATGTAACACATGAATGAAACCATAATGACAGTCGCTTTGCATTAAATAGAAATGAGAGAAGAAATTACAACCACTTAAGGCTTGACACTATAAAACTCCTCTAGCTGGGTGGGCAGTCAGTCCGACATGTCTTGCAAAATCATTTTCTCTCTCAACAATCCGGCAGCATAACCTTACTTTCAACTTTTAGCTCAAAAAGTATCTCTCTCACACTAGCTTGTTTGCTCTTTTGCTTTAGCCTCCAAAAAACTCGCCTGTTCATTATGGGGAGACAGGCTTTTATAGATAAAGGGAGAAGAGATATACATTGTATGTGGACACATTCTGAGTTTTGGTAATGTCTCATAATAGCCATTGCCTTGGATAGAAAAGCCGAAACCCGGATGCTTTTGTAGGCTTTTTCCTTCAGGGAACTGAGTGAGTCGCAAGGGAAAAAGCATTCTAGCATGCGCTGGCCAGAAATCATGCCTAATTTGTGTGGCGTGGGCCGTGCTCTGGGACAGAGCGCTTATGGGCACGCCCTCTTTGTAAGGACTGAGCCATTGGCGCGGGGTAATACACTGTGGGCCCGCGCTAATGGAAAAAAGGCATTTTTCAAGGCTAATCTTCAGAAGGTGTCTTCAGGGTTATTGAACTTCATACTCAGGAGGCCTCAATGCAAGTGTTTTCAAGTTATGTCACTGGTCACAGGTCCGTAAATGTGTCCTCCAATGTGTGACAGTGGGGGCGCGACAAGGACGGTGACCGACGGTGACAAATTACTGCGTAACAACGGGAGTAGGAGAAACTTCAGATTCGGGTTCAGATATGTCAGGTTCTTCACCTATATCTCTAGTAGACGCAATGCTACCAGTAACCTCTGAAATTACTACGGTTTGAGAATCAAAATATTCTACCAAAGAAGGTTCTCCTTCTTCAGGTGATCCACTTCTACTGCTACTGGGAGATACGAGAACTCTCAAGCCTTCAATGTAGCTTGGTATTTCTTTAGGAGGTTGACCCCGAAGTCTACGAGAAGTCCTCAGTAAATCAACCACATTAACAAACTCAGGGGATTCACCCTAAAGTCTACGGGAATGTCTCGGTAATTCAGCCACAACTAAAAACTTTTAACTACTTCACACACAAACAAAGTAAAATCTCAATGAAAATCACCTAAAGTCTCTAAATAACCAAACAAGGTTGAAGCACACGCCTAACGAATCTAAGAGATCAAACACACACAAACAGTAACTTTCCGGACCGAAAACACTAGTTGGTGATGAAATCCAACGTCGCAGAGTTCGATATAGAAATAGCGGTTGGAACAGTTACCCCGACAACCTGCTTAATGAATAGACTGGACCAAGTTTCTCCACTTAACCGTCTCGAGTGAAGAGAACCCCCTAGAAAATCCAAGTGAGTCAAGCCGACGTCTGCTCTAGCTAGAGTGGGATCTTCCCACCACCGTCACCTTAGGAAGAATCCTAGAGAATATGGACACTAAGGTTACCAATAGAAACAAATATACCTGGGGGAACAGTCTATGATCCGATACGCACGCAAGGGCAGAGTAGCAAGCTCAATCCCCTTGAAGGATCCTCGAAATAAACTGAGGTTTACCAACAAGTGACCCCAGGCCCCTCGAAAATAATCCGAGGTTTACCGTTTGTAATACGTGAATATCTGGCGTCGTTCCCAATGAGGAGGGATTGATTCCCACACTGGTTCAGACACGATCTCGTGCTTCTCCTTTAAGAGGAGCTTTCCCAGAGCATAGATGCAACAATTGGATTTCTCCTATAGCAAGTTAAAGCTACATGTTTGTTTTACTTATCTTGGAGAGTTAATTACTCCCTACTCCAAGATACTAGCCTAAGCTATATTGTTGTATCAGAGCCCTAGAAACAAAAAATTTGCTAGATTGATTTTATATTAAGCGTGATTTTTAGTGGTTTTTGATTAAGTCAAAAGGTGATGGAGATGAAACTTATGGTGTAAAGACTCGACACAAAATCACTATAAAGATGCACTTAAGATGAATAACTAATCTTTTCTCTTCAATGAAGTTCTAGCTAAGAAAGAGTTGGAGGATGCAAAAACTTTAAAAAACAAATCTTTCTTTAACAATCAAATCAAAAGAAGAGTATTCGTTTCAATGCACTAAAAAACGAGACAACTAATTATTTTCACAAGAAGTTCTCTTTTCATTCGAAAACTCAAATGCTACAGAACAAGATTTTTCAAAAGAGACCTTTCATTTTTTTTTTAAAGCATTAAAAACTATAACTAAAGCAATCTTTGAGAAAACTATTTAATGAAGCAAACTTAAGATCTATAAACTAACAAAACCCTATTTGAAGTAAAAAGCTCACAAAAAGTCTTTTTGAGGATGTTTTACTTGGTCACAAGCAAACCAAGGACTAATTTGTTCAGAATTACAAATAAGTCAAGAACAACCAATTTTGTATTCCTTTTTAAAATGAAAATCCAAACTTTCAATCACAAGCTTATCGAAGTTTTGTAAAGAGAAAACTCAAAGAGAATTTCTCAACAAGGGGAGATTTCAAAAATGGTCAGACTCTCAAGAAGACTGGTAGACACTAAGGTGATCTGAAGTCCCTACAGCCTCTAAGCTCAGAGCCACTACACAACCAAATCGAAAAACAAACCCAACAAGCAAAACTTCTAGGAGTTTCACCTAAAACCCTAATGCTAATGAAACAGACCAAGGAAAGATTTCAACTAGTCACATGCAGGTATGGGCAGAAGATAACCATTAGAAAAACAAAATAAAACTAGCTGAAAGAGAAAAAGGCAAAATTTTCAAAAATTTAGCAAGGTACGCAGGTGCAGAGTTCACCCAGGTGCGGGTACGCTCTGTGCACAAAGACACAGTGCGTACAGGTACGCACTGTGATATAAGTGCAGAATGCGGACTTCAACTAAAGTAATGAAAAAGAAAAAACAAAGCTAAATCAACTAAGTCTACCCAAAACCACACACAACAAGCCAAAAACAAAAACCAAAAAAACCAGTTTCTCAAGTCAAAGTAAAACGAGGAATACAATCAAGTCCCCAGCGGAGTCGCCATTTTGTCACACAGAATCAGTCGATCTTGCGAAAAAGACAGACCTTCATAGAATCTAATGAAGACCTAATGACAAACAAACCAACCAGACACTATCTTTCTCTAAATGCGCTTTATAAATAGTGGTAAACAAATGTGTTTAAGGACCCACCTCATGTCCAACGCAAGTTCGGAGATGCCTTCGCTTCTTTGATCCAAGTAAGTTCCTTCGTCGCAAACCTGCAAGCACAAACAAGGAAAACAATTAAATAGCACCTGAATATCCAAAATTATAAAACATATTTAACATGAAAGTCAAGGAGTCAATGAAACAAATAGCATAAGATACTTGTTGAGAAAAATGAGCTTGATTGTATTAATTCAAAAGAAAAGAACATTACAACCTTTGCCTTGACGCTGTACAAGCTCCTTCCAGGGTCCAACAAGAAGTCTCCTCTACTTTGACAAGCTTCACTCACTCCCTAATGGGGCCAAAAAGGTATGTGATCTCTCCTCTTAAGCCCAAATAGGAAGTCTTGATTTCACTAGCATTTACCCTCAAAAGTTCAGCTTCTAACCTCCCTGGCCACTGACCCAATGCCTCAATTTATAGTGCAATGGAGATCAGTTACCAGCTCCTTCTTCAAAGGGATAGAGTCCTCCTTCAAAGGGATAGCTCCTCTCAACAAGGGATTAGTTCCTCCTATGATGGGATGCATGAACCACTTGGAGCGAACAATCCACGTAACAAATCCTTCTAGAAAACTCTAGAATCAACCCAAGATGATTTTTTTAAGATAAAAATTGCACCTTTTGACTTTTATAGGGGTACGCACCCTCCCCTTTACGTACAGAGCATATAAGTATGTAGATACCTTGAACAAAAGGTGCGGGCCCGCAGGCAAAAGTAAGAGAAAGTGCGGAACCAGAGTTATATTGCTTTTTTGATGTCTTTCTCTCTTTTCTCAAGCTTGTTTTGAAGAGCTGAGGTTTAAGACTTGCTTAGGAAGCTGGTATAGGTGATGATAGGCCTACACCGACTGAAAATAATCAAGGTGATGATATTTTTATGTAACAGGCTTTCTTGCTAGAGGATGATGCTGGGTCAGAACAATTGGTTGTAATTCTCGTGTTGTTCTTAATATTAATAAAGCTATTCAAGTTTTCCTCCACATTCTTGTATGTTTTATTGTATATGCATTTGTGTGGTTAATACATATCTGGTCCTGTTTTATTTATGAATATAGATCTCTATTCTTCGATAGTATTATGCTGCTTTGATTCCGCAGGTGCTCTTTGAAGCTGGGCAGACGAAGAAGAAGCGGCAAAGATTTATCAGGAAGGAGAGGAATCAAGCAAGGAACCAAGCGCAAGACTAAGGTTTGTATCCTTTGTTCCACTCTTATATATTTTTCATAAAGGAAAGCAAAATTAGTATTTACTTGTTTGTTTCTAAGATAGCTACCAGTCTTAGTGGGAATAGCTGCTCTGAGTGGACACTATTCCCGGTAACAACATTTATTTTGTTCTTATCATGAGTTTCATGGAATACCACATCACGTTCATGAAGAATTTCTTGCAACCCCTTTGTCAAACCTTCAAATATGCTTTTAAACCATCCTTAGAACCTTCAATGTCCCTTTTTTTTGCTTCTAAACCATCCATCTTAGCTTCAAATTAATTTTTGGTTACTCTTTATGATAACAAAAATTGTTGCACTTGTCCTCGTAATTTTGATATATCATGTTGTATATCTTCCTCTTCTTTATGCACCATATTAGAGCTTCCCAAGGGATTAATGGGTGTAGAATTTTTTTGTTTAAGAGGAATTTTGGAACCAATTAATGATATATATGCTTCACTGTGCCCTTTGAAGCACTCCAAACTGATTTTTCAAACAAAAGTTATGCAAATTTAAAAATATACACCTTTTAAGAGCTTGATTTTGAGCTTGTTAATTTGGTTGACTTTGAAAATATTGTATTAATATTATTTCATCCTCCCAAGGCTTGAAATTCCTTCTTGAGGTAGCTTTCTGTATCTTATTTCCATTCCTACAAGTTAGACCAATATTTTATTCTTTAAGATAAAGTTATTCGAAATCTCCCACAATGACCTGATTATGGACTAATTCAATGGAGAAACTTGTACGATCTTCCACGTGTCACTGTTTAACCTTCAACCCTAAAAATCATACCCAAGAAACTATATTCTATGCATTTTCTGTCATTTTTTATGGAATTCAAATCTGATGCTTGAGGAGAAAGTTATGACGATCTTCCCCGCGACATTTGTTTGAGACTGAATGATGGAGTATTGAAAAACCCTAACTTCCTTGGACCATATCTCTGAAAATACAGTGAAACAAAATATGAAATTGTAAACTGGCATTCATTGAAATTTTGTCTCCACGTGGTAATAATTTTATGGTTTGAAGCTTCACAAAAAACAAATTATAGTGAAAATTCCACAATGACCCATTTAAAGCAACAAAAACCTAGAATTAAGAGCTTTGATACCAAAAATTATGTATCCAAATCAAAATAACAAAGATACATAAGAAAAGATATATCAATGACTAGATAATAAGCCACTTCAAGGGGAAGCCTCCCTTTACCTCACACAAATGAAAAATTCTTGGATGATTCAAATGACAAGACCTCCTTGGTATATATAGGAGTCTAAAGGGTCAAAATATAATTAGAGCCTACATAACAATAATAACCCAAGGGCACAACAATAACAATAGTGGGATTTGATGGGGCATAACAATAACAATATGGGGGCTAAACTAGTATTATAGGGACCTAAGAATATCTTCAACCCTTAGAAGTTTGTTAGACAATCATATACTGTTGGAAACGTCTTTCTCAAGACCATCCAACAATGCAATTTGCACGAGAATTTGACTTGATTTTCTATAAACAAAGTGATTTCCATGAACAAGCCATTGAATGATTCATCCACCAAATATAGTCATAATGTTTTTATTTTTAAGGATTCTTCAATTATTCTGCTACCATGATGGTTCTCTACCAATGACCTAAACAACCAACTTGATGTTTCTCTTGACATTAATGACAACTATGCCAAACATGTCTAAGTCATTGCAAACCACTGCATGCATCAATAACATATAGCATAATGTATGCAACAACACTCCCCTGGCACCAATCAGACTTATTCTTCTCTACATTCAATACTCCCCTTTAATTTGATACTTTCCATGGGTAATTATGCACTATGCATGTTTTGATTTGAATTGTCCTCTCTATACCACAAAACCATACAAATTCTCCCTTTATCATATGTTCCTTCTCCTCTGGTTCAAACTGATTGAATTTCTTCTCCCCTTGGGGTATATTATGTTGAGCAATGTTTAATCACACTCTCTTCTCTATTGAATTATTCCTAGTATTTCAGATCATGTCTATGTCTAATCAAGATTATAAAAACACTGGAATACACACAAATTCAAACTCTTTTCATAGCAAAAGTGTAATAACAATGAATCAATTAAGCACACAAAATGTTTGCATACCCAAAAGTTGTTTTTATTACTAGTTTAATAAAACAAACATAGGGCTCTCGTACCAAGGATCATGACCCATACAAAGCCCTAATACAAGACATTAGTATACACAATATACACTAATGTTTGAGGTCAATTGCTTATGATCCTCAATCTTCCCAAAGCGACCAAGAACAAAACAGTAACTTTCTTACTGAATATGTCCTTGCAAATATGCCCTTTCAGTCCACCTTGTCTTGACACCTAGCAGGTCTGTTGCCTCTTGTCTCATAAAGAACTTTTCTTCTTCAAAGTCTTTGTAAACCAACTTCTCCTAAGGGATTTAATTCTTTAAATCTCTTGCACAATTAACTTCAAAATAGGTTCACCACTCACAGTGGATTAGTCTTATAATTCATTGAACATTAGCCTTATTTCCCTTACTATTCAACCCTCCTTACTGAAAAAGCTTAAGGAATCACACTCAACAATCATTCTTGTTCAATATATCAGTCCTTCACCTATCATCTACCCTTATTCTTCTGCATGAAGATGTCTTCTTCCTCTGTCGTAATTATGAGGCTGATTCAACCTCTTCTAGGGCTTAGCCAAACCACATAAGCCCTACACAATAGACTAAGGATCCTCCACCCTCAACAATAGGTCAACTTGAGGCTTATTAAGCTTCCTTAAGGGCTCGAGCCTCATCCCTTATAATTAGAATATAAAAACCTCCTTCAAATAAACTTTATGTGGGTAAACTTAGCCTGGACAAACTTTTGTTAGGGCATCTTCACACATAGACTTTGGTGGTAACTCCTCCCAAACTAAGCTTTAATAGGACCCTTTCTATGGGACATAACTAACATAGAACATCGACCTTCACTCCTTAGCAAACTTGGCCTCTTTTTCAACACCAAAACATACCACAAATTTCTCTTTCTCCTTACTATGGCTTCACTTGAGGTTCACGAGTTCTTTTAGGGCTCGAAATATTACTTGAGATGGTTTCTATGTTGGGATTTACCTCTCCTTAGGTCACATATATTTATATTTCTCCACTTATGAACTTATGAGCCATTAACTTCATTAAAGTTTACCTCTTTCAATAATTATAATAAACAAATATTTTCCTTTGGGTCTTTAGCCACAACATTGGGTCTAAAACCCAAAAAACCTCATTTTTTTGGGTTTTATCCACACAACCTAGTACCCCAAGAGTTGTGGTAGTACCTATCAAGCTACAATTTCAAAACTCCCTCTTAGCGAGGGAGGTACTTCCATTCCTCATAAGTAACTCGTCAGGTACATCATTCCAATCTCTAGCATCGACCATTGCAACACACCTGATAGAATGAACAACACATTCCTCAAACATGTCCCTGCCACTAGAAGCCTCTCAATTATTCTTCTCATGATAGGCCTTCATCCCATTCCATGGTTCATTCTTGCCAACTGTAAAAGTCTCCTTACTCCCCATTGACCATGCACACTTATTTGGTTGTGGATTCTCCCTCTGAACTTGCAAAATCTAAATCGAACAAACTCCCTCTGAGTCTCATGAACCTACTTATTCCCCTAATCTATAATCCTTCCCTTCATCCTATATATACCTCTCTCCCTAACTCCAATGACTACTTTAGCAGAGTTAAAGCCTCTAGGCTTGAGTATTGCTTTCCCATATTGAAATATCACCTTAAACCCCTTCACCTAGATAACTGAGATAGACAACATGTTTCACTTGAGCTCTTATACCCACAACACATCTTGAAATCATAGCAACCCACCTAACTCAACCCTAAATGACACAACACATGTCCCTTTGACAGTCTTCTAACTCTTATCGCCTACCTGCACGTGCAATTTTGAGTCCCATTCAGCTAGAATCTAAAAAATTTCCAATGACTCTATCACATGCTTCGACGCTCTGCTATCAAAAAACCATGTACCCTCATTAATGGTTCCTTTAGATAAATTAGAAACCAAATAAAAGTTTCCCTCTAAACTTCTTGAGAATTCATCCAACTTAGTTCGAGATCTAGAAGTCATTTTTATCTCCTTCTTCTTCTCATTATATCCTTTCTTCCGACGTGGACACTTACTTACATAATGACCATGCTCACCACATGTGTAACATTTCACCTTGCTCAAGTCATTCTTCACTTTTCCCTTCATCTTTCTTACAAGAGCCACACTCTCTTCATTAGACTTCTTACGAAGATCCTCATCCCACAGTTCCTCTTGGAAGAATTCATCCCATAACTTGTTCCAATATGGAAACTTATCTCGAGCAGCCGTCCCTTTAATCAATGGCTTCCATTCCTCGATGAAGCCCTTCGAAATAATCCTCACTAACTCATAATATGGAATTTTATCTCTAATGGCAGCTAACTCATCATGAAGTTGATAAATCCTCGTAAGATACAGAGCCACACCCTCACCATATACATATTGGTGTTCTTGAGCTTCTTTCTCAATACCGATAACCAATTCTTGTTCTTATTCAAGAAAAAATCTTGAAGAGCCTTCCACATCTCTCATGCAGTGTTCTTCCTAGTTATATGAGGCATCAAGTGATCCTTGACACCATCTAGGATGATGAGCTTAGTCTTTGCATCTAGCTCTTCATATACTTCCAAATCCTTAGGATCTGTTGGTTTTTTAATCTCCTTATTTACAAACTTGCATATCTCATTCACCAATAAGACCAGCATGATCCTCCCTTCCATGGCCTATAGTTGGACAACCCATCCAACCTATCCTCATATCCCAAACTAGTAACAAGCTTTGCCATTGATGTTATACTTTCAACAACAATTAACCAACTCCCTCTTGAGTTGTTTACTACACACACCTTGATTCAAATATCCCTCCAACGTAGCTATGGAATCATGTTGAAATTTTCCTATTATTTTAGATCAGGTCTATGTCTAATCAAAATCATAAACACATTGAAATACACACAACTTCAAGCTCTTTGCACATCAGAAATGTAGCAACAATGAATCAATTAAGTACACACAAATTTTGCATAACTAAAAACTTTTTTTTATTACTTCTTTAATAAAACAGACATAGGGCTCCCATACCAGGAATCATGGCCATTACAAATCCCTAATACAAGACACTAGTATATACAATATACACTAGGGCTTGAGTTCAACTACTTATGATCCTTAATTTCACAAAAAGACCAAGAAAAAAAACACTAACTTTCTTGCTGAAGATACCCTTTCAGATCAACCCTTTTAGTCCACCTTTTCTTAACACCTGACAGGTCCTTAGCCTCCCATCTCACAGAGAAATTTGCTTCTTCAAATTCTCTACACACCAACTACTCACAATGGATTTGTTTCTTCAAATATCTTGCACAATCAACTCCAAAGTAAGTTTGCTACTCACATTTGATTAACCTTGTAATTCACTACACATTAGCCCTCTTTCCCTATTTTTCAAACCTCCTTAGTGAACAGACTTTAGGAATCATATTCAACAATCATTCTCCTTCAATATGTCAACCCTTCACCTATCCTCTTCCCTTATCCTTTTGCTTGAATATTTCCACTACGACTAACGTAATTTTAAGGCCAATTCGACCTCTTCTAGGGCTTAGCCAAACCACATAAGCTTTGTGAAATAAGATAACGAGCTTCAACTCTCCACAGCATGTCAACTTGAGGCTTATTAGGCCTCCTTCAGGGCTCAACCCTACTTTCCTGTAACCAAAACATAAAAATATCCTTCAAATAGACTTTTGGTTGGTAAACTCAGCCTGGACAAACTTTTGTTAGGGCATCTTCACACATGGACTGGTGGAAACTCCTCCCAAACTTAGCCTAAACAAGACCCTTTCTAGGGCACATAACTAACATAGAACCTCGACCTTCACTTATAAATATAATCAACCTCTTTTTCAACACCAAAATAGACCATAACTTGCTCCTTCTCCTTAGTGCATCTTCTTCTAAGATTCACGAGTTCTTATAGGGCTCGATATGCTACTTGGGATGGTTGTTATGTTGTGATTGACCTCTCCTTAGGTCACATATATTTCTATTTCTCCAATTATGAACTTAGGAGCCCTTAAATTTATTCAAGATGTCCTCTTTCAATAGTTATAATAAATAATTATTTTCCTTTGGGTCGTTAGCCCACAACATTTGGTTTAAAGCCCATTGCCTGGAAACATTTCCCACAAAACCTCATTTTCATGGGTTTTTTCTAGACAACCTAGTACCCCAAGGGTTGTTAGAGTACCTCCCAAGATACATTTTCAACATTCCCCCCCTTTGACATCAATGGAAAAGTTTATAGAGGCTTGGCATATCTCCCCTTGAGATCATGCCTTGTCAATGGAAAGCAACTCTTCTTGGAAACATACAAGTAGCTCAAAAGATTGAACATTTAATTGTTATTTTCCTATAGCATACTCGTTATATTGCTTCTGAAACAGAGTAGTTTCTAATTCTAAAACACTATGAGTTACTTTTAGGAGGGAGAGACCACTCCTAAGTTGTGTATGAAGTACTCAAAGGGATCTCTAGGTAGCTACTTGGTGAAAATGTCTACAACCTGTTCAATAGTAGCCATATATTACAATGTCACAACATTGTTAGCAACTTGATCTCTCAATAAATGATATTTAATTGTAATGTGCTTGGTCTTAGAGTTCATAATAGGATTTTTGGAGATGCTAATGGCACTCATGTTATCACATAGAATGGGAATTGGAGTATAAAACTCAACTTTGATATCCTCCAGTGTCTGCTTCATCCACATAATTTGAGTACAACAAGTAGTTGCAACTCCATACTTTTCTTTTGTTGTAGATAAAGAGATCGAGTTTTGTTTCTTGCTTACTCAAAAAACTAGATAATTTCCTGAGAATAATGTTGATTTGCTCATACTCTTTATGTCATCAACATTGCCAATCCAATCAGCATCAATATAATATTTCAAAGTAAATTTCTTATATTTTTTCATACCATATCCCATAGTATATTGTGCCTTGAAGACATTTGAATATCCTCTTTACTACATTGGCATGGCTTTCCTTTGGATTTGCTTGAAATCTCGTAGCTAGTCTTATTGCTTGCATAATATATAGTCTTAAAGCAGTTAGGTACAAAAAGCTTCCAATAATGGATTTGTAAGTCGTTTGATGTATTTTGCGAGACCCACCTTCTTTTCTAAATTTAAAATGATTCACCATAGGTGTACATACAAGTTTATAGTCATCCATCCCAAAAAAAAACAATTTCTTTCAAATACTTATATTGGGAGATGAAAATACCTTTTTTCTAACTGAGTAATCTACAACCCAAGGAAGAAAGAAAACTCCCCTAGCATGGACATATCAAACTATTTTTGCATTGCCTTAGCAAATTGATGTCCCATCTGCTCCAAATCACTTCCAAAAATGATGTCGTTTACATACAAAACAATGATCAACAAATTATCATTTTCACATTTAATGTACAAATTTTTGTATGTTGTTCCTCTTCCAAATCCTTATTGTTGTAGATACTTGTCCAATCTAGCATACCATGCTCTTGGGGTTTGTTTCAACCCATATAGAGATTTTTTATTCTGCACACATGATTTTCTTCTTCTAAAGGCAAAAATCCTTTTGGTTGTTCAATGCATACTTCCTCTTCCAATTATTCATTAATAAATGTTGACTTTACATCCATGTGATACACTTCAAAGTTCTTATAAGATGAAAATGCCAAGAAAATTCTTATTGCCTATAATTTGTCTATGGGAGCAAAGATTTCTTCTAAGTCTATACCTTCGTCTCGGGCATAGCCTTTACAAACTAGCCTAGTTTCATTTCTCATAATTAACCATCTTCATTTATCTTGTTTTTGAAAAACCAATTCGTGCCAATGACATTCTTCTCCTTCGGTCTCGAAACAAACTCCTATGTGTTAGTTTTCTATATTTTATCCAATTCTCCATTCATGGATTTTATCCAAAACTGGTCCTTGCTTCTTCATTAAAATTATTGGGACTGCTTAAAAAGTTTGCTTGTTTGGGACTGCCTGTAAATTTTCTTCTAGTCTACACACCAAGATATTTACTTCCAAATATTTGATTCTCAGGATGTTTCTTTTGCACATATCTTAATGGAGTTTTGTATTTATCAGATGATTTTTCTAAACTCTCATCTTCTTTTTCTTGTAAATATTCATCTTCCTCTTCCTCCATCTCTCAAGTCCTTCATTTTTGTACACAAAACCACCATCCATATATGATTTATCCTAAGACTTTGTTGCGTGGTGTACATCTTCATCCACTCTAACATCTATGCATTCTTCAATCCTCTTAGTCCTTTTGTTATAAGACTTGTAGTCTTTACTGTTGATTTCTTACCCAAGAAAAATGCCTTCATCCGCAAGAGAATCAAACTTACCAAGTTTTTTGTCATTCCTCTTGATATAACACTTACTCCCAGACACTTTGAGGTGTTTCACTGAGGTTTATCTTCCTTTCCATAGTTCATATGGGGTCTTATCACTATTCAGACCGAGTTGGGTTCTATTGATCAAATATATAGTGGCTTGGGTTGCTTCTTCCTGGAAGATGTGTGTCGCATTTTCTTCATCTATCATGGCCCTAGCCATGTCTTGAACAAATTTTTTCTTTCGTACTACCACTCCAGTTTGGTGAGGAGTTCTTGTAACAGAACATTTCCTTATGATACCATGATGTTCACAAAATTCTTCAAATTCCCTTGAATTGAACTGCCCTCCCTTGTTTGAACGTAGACAATTGATATTCAAATATTTCTCATTCTCAACCTAAGCCTTAAATACCTTAAATTTTCTTAAAGCATCCAATTTTTCTTTTAATAACATTATCCATGTGGCTCTAGTGAAATCGTTAATGGACAAAATAAAGTACTTCTCACCTTTTGGACTTTGTGTTCTTGTGGGGCCACAAATGTCTATATGGACTAGTTCTAATGGTCTAGTTGTAGAATAATCCTTTGTCTTGAATTGTAACCTTGTCTATTTACCACATTGAAATGACTTACATATTGAACTGTCTAGTTTTGACAATTTAGCTAAGCCCTTATTGCCTCTATTTTTCTGACCTTCACCAAATGTCAAAGTTAACATGACCCATCCTTCTATGCCAAAGCCATGTCTCATCAACTTTTCTCAAATAACACTTTTCCCTGGAATAATTAAAGACATAGCCATTGTTGGGAGTTTTGATTTCTTTTCCAACCGACTTTCCATTCTTTTCCCTTATGATCTCACAAATTCTTGATTGAAAAATTACATCGTAGCCATTATCACGCTTTTGGCTAATGCTGAGAATATCATGTTTAAGTTTGTCTACATAAGGAACATTCTAAGCCTTAGTCTTCTTATCTAGATCGATTGTTCCCTTTCCTTTTATCTTTGTTGGGGCATTGTTTCCAAACTTAACGCTAACTCTTCCATTTTCTTTTAGAAATAAGAACTCACTTTTGTCTCCACTCATGTGCTTTTAGCAACTACTGCCCACACACCACTTCTCTTCATGGTCATGAGCATACAACACAACATTGCATTACTTTGTTTCTTCTTTCTTTTGTTTCTGTTAGTGTCGGTCTTAAGCCCTCCATCAGTGATCAATTTCTCTTTGCATATGCATGGTTAGGTGTCTCATCAGTGTCAATTTTGCATCCCGCTAGGCATGCCATAACACTGAATGGAGGAGCTAGTCTTTTTTCCCTTCTTGGCTTTGCTGGATGAGGTCATACTACAATGTAATTGAGTCCTACTTGTCGTTATTTTGTCTTGAGGTCCCATGGTCTTAGGTCTAGGGTTTTTAGTCAAAATTATGTCAAGGTCACGAGTCAAGGTCAGTGAGTGCCCAGCAGGCCAGAGGGAGGTATGTACATGTGTTTCATTGTTACTTTCATCAGCTATAGATCATTTTATGCCTTGGATTTAAAAACCCTGTTTTTAAGTCCAAGGATCATCACAAATTTGTAAAAAAATAAAGAAATTCTTAGAAGGTTGCAAAAGTGCCGGCAACAACCCTGGTTCCTTCTCCACAGTCCATCATATGGTCAACCTGCAAAAAGAACAGAGTCAATCGCATTAAAAGAGCTCATTTCAGGACTAAATGACTCCAAAACAGTGTTAAAAAAGAATGTCAAAATATAAACATTATAAAGTGGGTTTTTTTTAGTTGAATTTTTTTTATGGAAGCATACAAATGTAAATTCTCTCTTTGAAACCCTCATTGTGCATTTGGGAATAAGAAATCACAAAACTAAAGGCAAGAAGGCGATTTTGGGCGAAATTCAGTAATTTCAGTGCCTGGGAGCGCGCGCGGATTTCTGGGAGAGGTGCGCGGTTACCTGGGCGGTGCGCAGCTCTGAGAGAGCAAAATTTATAAAGAAATTTACACGCGCGCGGTTACCTGGGCAGTGCGTGGACATCTGGGAGAGGTGCGCGGACATCTGAGCAGCGCGCGGTTTTCAGGGCATAAAAATTCATTTAATCAGCAAACCCTCTTCAAGCTCACCTATATTTGCCGAGGTATGTCTCCTCTATGTGCTTTGTGGTGGTGTGATGATTCCAAAGGAGGATTACAATCATAATTTCATGCAAGAAATCGATGGAGGAATGATGGGTGTTTTGCAAGCTTATGTTTTGACAGTTTGTTTGTTTTTCAAGGCAATTTTTCCTTATATCCCTCCTTTCATTTTCCCATTGATAGTCACATATTTATTGATCTCATTTGCAAATTAACCATACAAACCCTACCTTTAAAATCCTATCAAACCCTAGTTCTTTCTAACCATCTAAATCCTACCTTTTCCCCATGCTACATGATTAAAACCCTAACACTTTGTCACACAGCAAATTCATGTATAAAAAACACAACAAAATGAAAAAGAAAACATGGTAAAAAAAAAAAAAAACAAAACAAAACAAAAAGAAAGTGATGACAAGGCATGCACACAAGAGTTGTAAAAACAGTGAAAATGCCATTTGCATAGCCTTATAAAAAAAAAATAAAGAAAAATGTCATCTTGCTATGTATATGTCAAAGGTTGCAAGCTATGTTAAAGTCATTACAAAAATCCATTAAATGCACAGCTGCATACCTATAAAAAAAAGATCAGTTCTGTTGTGATTAGGGTTTTGCATTAACATGGTATTCTTCCCCATCCGTAAGACTCTGTTTTTCCCTATATATTCCCCATATGAAAACCCAATTCAATTGCATTTCCCTTTATGAAAAACTCCTTATGCAAATTGAATGTCCATCCCAATGTCAAAGCATACAGTGAAACCCTAATTCCCAATGACAAA